>JAVJIF010009808.1:0-182883 GCA_038442645.1 Agave tequilana
GCAAACTTGTAAATGTGATATCTAAATCATGCTACCTCAGCAGTCGACAAAGTTGCATGATTATGAATTTTATGAAATAAATCCAGTTTTCAGTAGGAGTATTTCTTAAATTACAAACTCTTCTCCTCACTGAAGATTTATTTCAACCCAATCAAATGGTTCTTATATCATACAAAATTATATCAAGGAATAAATAATTTTCATAAAATGATCAATTCCTGGGAAAGGAATCTCAGAGGAACTATATTATTTGTCCTTCAAACAAAGGTAAATATAGCTGATACATTCAGTTTTCAGTTACAAAATAGCGTAACTTCGATGTATTAGGAGATTTCATGGTTTTTTTTTTTATTTACCAACTTTGTTTGAAGTCACCAAGTTTTTTTGTGTTCTGGTTAATTAAAAATTTGTTAGGTGCGCTGAATTCCAATCCCATTTAGTTGGCAAATGCTTAAATGATTATGATCCTGATCTATTTTGGTAAAATTCAATTCTAAAGTTCCATGGTATCAATTAATGCAAATTATGTCCAGAAAAAAGCGATTTATAGATGATTAAACTGAATCTTATTTTATCAAGCACCCTTGAGAATATCACCATTTCTTAGTTGCAGATGGATAAATGGATACATGTTTTTAGGAAAACAATAATGATATTTGGACTCATTGGCAGACTAGTTACTTAGCTAAGGCAAGCATTGTGATAACTTCATATCTTTGGCTAATTTCATTTGTTCTTTGATCTTGTAGGCGGTTGTACTGTTTGCGATGGGTGGCTATGGAACATATCTGGGATTCAGGATAAGATTTTCTGATAACGCAGTGAGTTAGTTGCTTGCTTACAAAGTATTACTATGATGATAATATTTGAAATTTGTTTGAATATTTCAGAAGGGTTATGCTCCGCGAACTGAGTAATATGTTTATATATGATGTGTAATTTCCTATGTAGGCAAACCTTTGGTTAAGCTAGGATAGATCTGGATATGTCTTTTAGCATGCCCATGTAAAGAACATGCAATTTGATTGGTCGATTGAATTTAATTTAGAGCCCTAACCAGTGTTTTAAGTCCAGTTTTATAACAGTCCTTGCACTGCAGATGGTCCAAAGATCTTTGTTAATATTCAGAATTGAACAAATTAGAAGCTGAATACAACAACAGTTTGCTTGAAGAGGTAACTCTTATAATTTCTGGAATTAGATATGGATGGGATCTTGTGATTCTTCATGTAGAAAGAAAACACAAAATTTCCATTGAGTTTCTTGTTTTCATTTTGTATTGGTTTTCTTCAGATTACAGTAGAAGATTCCTATTACCTTATTAGTTGAAAACCTACAGTGCTTTCGGTCCCAGGAATTCCTGACGTCGCGTGGCAGCACATGCGAATACATCTCATGTGTCCCCGTACTCATAGAGACACAAACACTGATTGAACAGACACCTTATCTATGAAGCGAGTTTGCATACACACTCTTTGGATATTAATTAATGCCAGTGGTAATCATTGTAGATCTTTCGCTAATCCACTCCGGTGCTTGTTTTCTGAGCATAGTAAAAACAAATCCATATGATCTTAGTGAATCTGGCGCTCACGTATAATTCTTAGCGACTGTTATCAATAGCGTTGGTAATTTATCCAAAGCCATACAAATATGAATACAAGGTCCCCAGAGCGTGTATTGAAACAGTAGTTTATGCCAGGAAGTCTTTTGCAACACATAGTTTTCCCACAATATGCATGTGATGACCTATATGCATGTGTTATTCGACTGCTTTTCGTGATGGACGATTTCTTGAACCTATTTCTGAAGGAGGAGAAAGCCATGGCAAAAGACCTTCATCCTAAGCTCCTCGCTGGCATGTTCTTTTTCTTTGCTCTTGGGGCCACTGGAGGAGTAACAGCTTTGCTTACGTCCGACAAGCCCATTTTAGAGAGGTAAAACAGGGCGATATAACTATTTATTGTCATCGGTACATGATTTCAGCTTATTCTTTCCTATATAACCTGATCTACTAAAGATCTTTGCTTGCAGTCCTCATGCCATCACAGGTTTGATTGGCCTTTCTCTCTTGACTGTTCAGCCCCATTTTGCCTGCCTTGTTTAGGTAAACAAACTAGTGAGATGTAATTTGCAATGTTCATAATCTAACTATGATCTTGTATATGCTATCCAGAATGCATTAACTTCTCCCCATGTTCAGAATTCAGTTTTACTCAAAGTACCATATTTCTGGAGGCTCAATTTGCAGAAGTTGATTCTTCTGCTTATATATCCAGATTATGTGTTGGCTACAGCGTTTCATTCACACAGGAACTTTCGAAATCGCATCAATTTTGATTTAACTCCTCTTTTATCCTCTTCTTTTCATTTTATAGGGAAATCCAGGACTGAGGACCGTGCACGGGCTACTCGGCAGCAGCATCATGACCCTTTTCCTTGTCCATGCTGCGCTCGGTCTTCAGTTAGGTCTCAGCTTCTGAATTTTGGAGTTGCATCCAATTCTTTCTCAAAACAGTCTTCAGTTAGGCACTCCCATCTCTTTGCTCGTGCCTAAAATTGTATGTTGTCGACTTGTGCATATGTCTGGATTTTTTGAGAGAGAACAAGTTGTAGCTTGGCGCAAGAGGGATCTAAACCTAGTTCTGTTGTTCTCTTATTCACTGCAATGAGTCATTTATCACTTGCAACTTGTACAATTGTTTCGGTTAGGCTTCTAAAGAACGGGCGTGTTTGTTTCCTGTAATTGGCCCGTAAGTGGTAAAATACAATTGCAGTAAAATAAATTACGGTGTTTGTTTAAGATCATAAGTCGTAAATTGAACTTGCAACCTATCTACCGCCTAAAATTTAATTTTGATGTCATGCAAATCTCACTTACAGTTCACTTGCAACACAAACAGTTAATTTTGTGTTCATGCAAAGCTGTATTGCAGACAGTTAATTGTAATTACATTAATATTTTATTATTAAAACTCAGCTTCATATTTAATTCGCAAACAACCACCTCTTTTTTTAAACTAACCACATACGACCATGTGTCAAGCACAGAAGCGCTCCTCAGCAGCGAAAGACGTAAATGTCCATGGTAATTGCTTCGAAAAAAGCACGCTGCTTCGAAATGCGGGCTGCTGGTACATAGAGGAATGTCACCATAATCGCATTCCTCACAAAAAATGTCCTTACAAAAATACCATATTTCTGAGTCTTTATAAGATTATGATCATGATCGCAGAGCTCTTTATTAGGACTATAATTCATCATCGCAATTCTCACAAAAAATGTCATGTTTCTAAGTCTTTGACTAGGACTGTAAATGGTACACGAAACCCGATAACTCGATCTGATCTTTTACAAACGGATCGGGTTTGGATCTAAAAACTAGACCCGAAATTTTATCGGGTCGGTTTTAGGGTATTACTATTTCAAACCCGATAACAAACCCGAAAAGAGAGTGAATGTTATAAAATAGTACTTATTATCATACATTTCACTATATTTAAATTAATAAAAATATAAAAATGAGAACTTGATCATATTATTATAAAAGAAATATATATAAATTTTTATTTTGCATCTAATAAAATTGAAATACACTTAAAACATAACTCACATTGAAATTTTAATACACCTATTTAAAATCCGAATCTCACCCGAACCCGAAAAGAAAGAAGAGATACCAACCCGAACCCGAGTCCCGACCCGAATTCTTTATCGGGTGCTGGTTCGGATATAGCACGTATCCAACCCGAACCCGACCCGTTTACACCCCTAACTGCGACCATGATCGCAATCCTCAAAAAATTTCTTATTTTTGAATCTTTATTAGGAATGCGATCATGATCACAGTTCTCACAAAAAAACACAAATTTCCAGCCTATATTGACACTGACAATGATCACAGTCCTCATAAAATGTCCTAATTTTCAATTAATAAAAGGAGTGCGATCATAATCTGCAGTCTTCTTATAAAAGATCACGATCAGAGTCACAGTCCTACAGAGGACTGCGATTATGAGTTGCAATCCTCATATCAACTTCGACATCACCAACAAACTCTCATTCATCGATATCGAATGATGCCCAATGCTTTCTAGATCTAAAAATCCATCAGTCACAAACACAAACGAAACTCATCGCGAGAACGAATAAACGAGATCTGTAAAAAGTCTATCCACGAATAATTCGGAGTCAGAGTTGAGGGGAGAGCAACGCCGAAGGCGATGAGGAAGAGTAAAAGAGAAAATGAAAATATATAAAAAATGGTGGTTGGGACGAATCAATTATGCTGACGTGAATGAGACTGTAGTGAATAAAAATAAAAAGGTGAGTTTTTTTTCCTAATTATAAAAGAAAGTAGGTGGCTATAACAAAAATTTTCATATTTTTAATATTTACATTTTTTTAGCTTTTTACTATTTTTAACATTTAATATGTTTAAATCACAAACAGCTAGTTTTGTAGTCAACTTTTTCACTTACGACTTACACATGACCAACTAAACACAGTAAAATAAAATATACTTTCTCATTTATAATTTCACGTTACCAACTAAACTCCGTAAAACTGCGTAAAACTCACTTACAATTGTAAAAGAATTTATCACTTACGACTTACAATCACTTACAGCAGTCAAACTTGCCCAATAAGTCTCTCTTTTGACCGCATTGCAAGTGCTAGAAACACAAATTAGAAATGAACTAAATATAGTACTTCGAGCAGAAGCCATAACTTCAAAATCAAATTATCTTTCAAAGTAGATCAAGCCAAGTAGCTTCATACAAGAGCAGAGCCAAATCTAACTTAGTCCATTATTTTATCATACTATAAAATCCTGTACACTGCAATATATAAAAAGAGCATAACGGATTATTTATATATATAAAAAAAAAATTTGGTGTGCTTGTATCTACAATGAGATTTCTATCGCATAATCCCAGTATGGAACATCTCCAATCTTATGAAAACATAATAAAACTATACAGTAGTACGTAGCACAAATGGGTTATAACAGATGCTAAACTTGTGTCGTATATCCGCAGACATTTGCCAACATTCCTCAACAAACTCAATTTAACGACAAACTGGTCCTTCATAAACTCCTAGCGGGAAATTGGAAAAGAAAGTACCTAAAAAAATGGACTCCAATTGAATTGTTTCCTGCCAATGCATGCATGTATATTCCACTGACACATCTCATCAAGCGGGTAATTCCCAATAGGGCACTACGGGCCAAGCAACTTCTTCCATCGAGCATAGCCGAGCACGAGCAGGAAGATAATGAAACAGCCCAAGGATGTACCTGCGACAAAGGGCCAAAAGATGTGGTGCACGTCAAACCATGGGCACGGGATGTTCATGGCGAATATCCCTACTATGAGAGTGTTTATAGCTATTGCAAAGGATGCAATGGTCAACAGAAGCTGGAGCTGAATGAGTTCATTTCGCTGGTTGTCAAGTTGGATGTTGACATAATCTTCTGTGTCATCAATATATTCCCTCACCTGGTGATGCCACATGACGAGAGAAAACAGCAACCATCATTATTCACTTGATGTGGCTTAACATAAATCAGGAAACCCTTGAGAAACTGATATTGTTTCCTTGTAAGAACAAAATGACAGGCTGCTTGGAAATGAATACCAGTATATTTGTCCGAAATCCATAGGCACACCAGAAATTATCCTTGATATGCCATGCACACGAACTATATAATTAGAATTCATATATCCTTTGGATTGAACAAGCATGACCTGCCAGATCTTATAGCACTTGGGAAAAAGAAGTAAAAGACTATACATATGGATCACCAAAATACTCGAGCATGTAGAAACACCCTAAAGACTACAGTTGTCCTAAAGTACCCGAGTTGAACAGAGAAAAGGAAGAACAAAGAGACGGTGATGAAGGTTATGGCCTCACGCCAAAATGAGATTTGATTAATAGCCTTAAAGATTGAGAACAAATCAAGAATTACTCTCCCTCACAGGGAATAATTATTTACTTCAATGGCATAGACTCATTTCATCTCCAACTACATTACATCAAGAACGCTAGGCCTTATTTATAATGAGAGCCTTGCCTATGACCTAATAAACTAGAAAAGATCTAGAAAGATATAAAAAGATAAGTATCCTTAAAAATTAATCCTAATAAAAAGTAAATTGTGTTTACTGATAGGTATACAAGTTTTTGACATAAAATTGAAAAGAAAATACTTGCAAAATAAATAAATCCTAGTATTAATTGGCTCTTTGTTGCGTTATCCAAGAATTTATGAAAACAGGTGAATAATATATTCTTGAACCTGGACATGATCAAGGGATCATTATGCATCCCTTGAACTAATGTAAAAGAGTTATATGGTACAACATCAACATCCCATTAACAAGGGCTCTATAAATCTTTGAGAAAATAAGGGGAATTGGAGCAACCCCCATCGGTGATGGGATACTTTCACTTTGCTCTCATCAACTAGAAACCAAAATAATAATAATAACAACAACAACAACTACCACCACACCACCACCACATCTAATCCTAACTACTGAAGGAAGCTTATCACATTTGATGCAATTAACAACGGAGGCTTCTAAGTCATTAACAAAGGTCTATTTCATCCTATACACAATCGTCCATTTTGCAGCAATCACACGAATAGATTAAAATTCTTTTTTTAAAGGTAAAGTTGGATTAGAAATCCTATAATCCAAAATTTCTGTAACACCTCAATTACTTTTTTTTTTCCACGATTCCTCTCTCTCATAAATGCTAGCTATGATTAATTCTTGAGTCCATGAGAACTATTATATACTCAGTATTTTCCTAGTAAATATCCCATTTGAAACTATTCACTTGGGTGTTACACAACCCCGCCCCCACAAGTTTAGGGTAATGGTGTCCATGTTATGCTAACACTTACTAGGCCAGGCACAATATGAGATTTTAGAAGTGGCCCCCACCACATCCCTATGTGACGTGACATTTACTCTGTGTAGCACTTAGTTACACATGATACTTATTTTCACACACTTTCGGTTAGTGCTAACTTTGATACAATTTGTAACGCCCTTGAGTGTTTTTTTCATAGTTCCTCCATAAAAAATGCTAGTTACGATTAACTCTTAAGTTCATGGGAACTATTATATACTTGAGACTTTTTCTAGGAAATATTTCATATTGGACTATTCACTTGGGGTGTCACAATTTCCATCAGCATAAGGTTCATGATGTAGACATTAGGATGGATGGTGTCGCATTAAGATGGCCTACCACATAGTTTGGTAGGCAGGATAAAATTGTTGATTTACCATTTATTCAGCTTAAAATTAATGTTACTCGGCCCACGTCATGGGAATCTTCCAAATTCTTGGCATATGTGCGTGCATATTTATTAAACAAGTAACACACTTCAACAATTAAACAATAGGCCCTTAGTTCTATAAAAGTAATATGTATGTTTATTTGATACAATCTAGACTATGGCATCTTTCATATTAAGAACAGATGATGCAATGAAATGCAATAGAATTCTTGTACCATCATAGTTTATGATCCAAGTACCCCATGGAGTGTCCGAGAAGTGTCCAAGCTGTAACAATGTCCTGCAAAAAAGGCAAAAGTGTTGAAGCGTTCAAGTGAAAGCATTGTTTCAAATATAGGCTCTTGCAGCCGATATCATCTGATATTCATTTTTATTTTCAAAGAGTCACAAAAATAATATGGACAAACAGAAGAATGTAACTTTTTGACGTTTTACCAACAACATTTTGGATAGCAGTGAAAATATTGGTCAATATCTTTCTTCCAAAATATCAGCATGTATTAAACTTACCAAGTGGATTTGGATTTTCACGAGTAATTAGTTTTGGGAATTATAATTAAACCCAAAACTCAGTCTCTTAAATCCAAAAGCTATATTATTGCATCTACTGATTAAAACCATATTCCCCTAAATCATACTCAGTAGTTTTATCTTCCCTCTTCTTTATTTCACGCTCTTAGCTCCAGCAAAATGTGAGGAAGCCCTAATTGAGGAAGAGCAGCCTAGATTCGACATCAAACTTTACCTGAAGTTCCTCTAGAATGTGTCTTTCTTTATTTATCCAGATTCTGAGTATAACATATATAACTTATCTTGCTATATAAATTAGTTAATTATCCACTAGAAATTTTGCATGTTGCATGATTTATCTATTGCATGGCAAACATATTGACTTTGCAAGCCTTTGCCACAGACTACAGATAACAATACTTTTTCGATAGAGGACATCAAAGATATTACTACCCTTACTTCCTATAGGGTCACCCATTTTGATACTACTCCCACGTGAACACATTTAACAAATGAGTTGTTACTGACTCCTCCCTGAAAAGTGCTAGCTACAATCAATTCTTGCATTCATTGGAATTCTTATATATCACACTTTTGGGGTATGACACATACACAGATTTAAATAGTAAGATATTGTACTTCCAATATTGACTCATATCCCTCATATATCTTATGATATCCATTGATATAGAAAACCCCGACTTGATATATTTGATATCTATAACCTTGGGCAATAGTGCTCTCAAAATACACCTCAACAATGTACTTTCTACATTTAATATATCCATCACGCTCTAGTAACAAAGGGCCAGAACTGTTATCATATATATTAAAAATCTAAACCACGAGTTTGAGTTGGGTTCCAGATAACCAGGTTACTCTACAAGGATGTTTGGAAACCTAGTCAATATATTATAAATCTAAACCATGAGTTTGAGTTCGGTTTCAGATAACCAGATCAAGGGCCGTGTTGAATTCTATTGGAGCATGTCCAATCAAAAGCTTCCTTTAGTTTAATTTCTCATCACTATCTGAACCCAAAGAAGAAATGTGCACATAAAGATTGGATTGGATATTTGTCTACTGGGTAAGAGCCCCGTTCCTTTGCAGTTTGAGGGTACCCTCTGAATCAAGCAGCTACAACACACACTTGTGAGTCCTGGCAGTCTCACGTGGTAAAGGGGCGGAAGTGGATAGTGAAATGGTTAAAAACAGTCAATAAATAAATCACAACAACATCCTTGCGGCATGGCTTAGGTGGTAAAGACATGGGACTATGTCGTGGGAAGTCCCAAGCTCAAGTCCGTAACTAAAGAAATAAATCACAACGCAAAAATTGCAACAACAAAAACATTATAGATCACATTCCAAGAAATGAATCAAGACTGCAATTCACTGTCCTTCAAAACTCTCTCATGGAAAGTAAGAAGTCAGATCAACCTGACCTACAAGACCGATTACAGAAATGTAATCTGAGTCAGATCAGTTAGATCCAAGTTGGTAAATATGGAATCTGTGGCGGGATAAACTCTCAAATGGACCCACCCACCCAACTTGCAGTTGTACCTTTATAGATGTTGACGTCATATTGGAAGTCAGTTACAAGAACTTGGTCGATCTTTCGTTGAGATTTCTTGATTCGAGTTCTACCCCATGGCCAACTTCATTTTGATGGAAAAGGTTAGATGATGGTATGACAGTGCCGATGGTGATTATGTCAAAAAACTCAAAATTCCATATGAATACCAGTTGAGTGGTAAAATCAATTGAATCCTCATTTTTACTACAATAGGTCAACATTTTCATCAATCTAAAATGCATATTTAAATTCTATGGACAAGATTGACTGCTTAAATTTATGAATAAATTCTCATAAAATGATTCTGGTTCTCAATTTTATGCGAAAAATCTTTTGACAGTGACATTCACAAAACTGGTTTTATTGTTGTATTTTGTAAAAACTTGCTTGTTAGGTAAACTTTACAAAATCATTGCTAACATTAGGGTGGAATTGACTGAATAATTATCAATAGTTCGCTAATTATTTGTCTAACTATTCGTTCAAATTTGATTCTGGTGATCACTTGCGCAAACACAAAGACCTGTAGTTATTCATAAATTAAACGAATCGAATATAAGCATTTATGTATTTGATTCATTAGTTTGAAACATTTGTTTACTACATACTAGTAAATTGCACGTGCTACAAACGTGCATGTACTTATTGAGACAGTGTGAGGCCCGCACTTTTTTTGGTTATCTTTTTCTTTTTAAAATAAAGTGAGGGTGACCAGTTGGTCAGCCGGCTACACACTCCAAGTTCTCCCATTATAATTAGGAGATGCATTTAAGTCCTTAGAACTTATCACACCAACACACACATAGAGAGTATTGCAGTCAATATCTGCTGCAAAGATTTATCAAATATTCAAATAAAGGAATCGAATATGATAACTTAATACACAAATCGAATATGAATACCCACAAATAGAAGGTTTACAAAAATTGAACTGAATATTCACGAATATTTTCAAATGTTAAATAAATATATCGAATTGAATATGCACCATTAAATATTCAAATTGAATTCTGTACGAATCTGAATACTGTGAATAAACGAATTTGAATTCAAATACAACAAAATTCACTTTCGATTCGATATGGTTCCACCCCTAGCTAAAACAAATTTAACCTGAATTTTGCAGTAGAGCGATGAAAGAGAGTTTACCCTAAAACTGGCAGTAGTTGAACATGGTAAGTCAAGTCCACGAGGTGTTCAAGAGATCAGGTCAGATCCAAGTCTGTTTGAACGCATAGCTTACCATATATCTTTCGTAAAGCTCACCTAACACAGCTTTGATGGAATCAAAAGGATTCCATGGTCAATGAAACCAAACTCATGATTAAAACCCAAAATTCCATTTATGTAAAGGGTTTTCTCTTATCGAAGGGAATCATGATTAAACCTCAAGTCCTACAACAGTTCCCTTTTGCATTATCATTGGCACATAATGATGAAAACAGGTGAAATTTGCCTTCCTTTCCTTGATCGTCCAACAATAATATGAAATCATCACCAGAGACTAAGAGCAACTAAACCCAAAGGCCTATTTCCCGCCCTCCTAGGGGACTAAAAACAACAAGGACTGTTTTTCTTACATCCTGGTGAAGGATAATTACAAACATCAGCCATCAGTTATCAGTCCTCCACTACCAAAGTACCAAATACCAGTCCAACCTCTTATGCAATGGAGGTATTATGCTCCATCAGTTACTGAACTTCAATTATGAAAGCACAAAATACTTCTGATGCTGTGGACATCGTCATAGACATATATAGCTATGGTTGATGAGAGAGGTCATGGAAGAAAGGAACAGACAACGGTGGCAATTTGAACCTGACTCACAAACCTGACAAGAAGTTAGCGGGTTACAGTAGGCATTAACTGAGCTCAGGTCACAAACAGATTAACATAGCTTACCTATCTACTGAACAGGTCGCATTAGGCTCTGATCTCTTGAACTACTCAACATAATCCAAGCTATTTATGCTTAAGAACAATTAGTAGAATTTTAAATCATGCTGAAAAAGTTGTCAGTAATATTGTCACATCACTTGCTGTTGGATATCTTTTGGAATTGATTCCTGATTCAAATCCTCCCCCCCTTACAAAAATGTTACACCATTTTACATTAACTCTTATGAATTTATCTAATACCTCCAAAACCAAACCCCTAGCACTATCCAACCAGTCTAATTAACGGTTATGCAGGTTGGATTCTCGTACCTGTATACGGGCTGGTCAGATTCCACTAGCGGTACTTTAGTGGTTTGGTAGGCAAGTTTGATTGTATGTTCAAATCCTTCTCCACTCCATGCAAAACTTTACTATTCTTTTTCGGTTTTCCATTTGCCCCATCAATTTTTATCAAATCCGATCTGAACCATTTAATAACCGTCTCAAGCGAGTTAGGTTTGGCTTAGATGACCTGTTTAATAAGTAAAAATGTCATCTTAAGATCAAGATTAAATGGGGTGGTTCAAAATTGATCCAGCCAAAACATGATTCAATCCAACTAACAGAGACCATTTGAAGCTTTTAGAACAAGGTACAAAATGTGCCAGGAGACAAGAAGGTACAAGTTAGAAAATCAAGTTTTCAGAAAATATACTTTAACAAAATGCACTTACAGGTTCTAGAACTGCTCTGAATCTAACCCCATTTTTAATTTCCATCCAGACAATAGTTTTGTTAAAACCAGGTGAGATCAGCTTTATAAAACCAGTTTTCTCAAATTAACAAACAAAGAATCCCCTTTGTAGATAAAAAGCCTAATTGTTTACCCTTTCTCCAGCTCTTGGGACTTGTATCCTAGATGTATGTACCATGTATACCAAGCTTTAGACAAGCAAAGCAATCCTCTAGAGATGCATCCCTACACAACCCATCCACCATCATGGAGGATACCCAACATAGAAATCATGTAAATAATCAACCATCCACTTCATAGTCCACATATGATTCAGCCGAGTTCCTATTGGTGTGTCTTTCCCGTTCATGAAGAACTGAACGACTTCAACTTGATATAGTTCTTAAGCCAGTGTTGTCTGCTCACCATAATCGATACAGGAATTGTACATGTGAAACTTGCTTTATGCACTATAGCTCCCAACAGCACATTCTATTGATACATTTCCACACCACTTACCTACTCTTTGTTTAACTTGGTAGCCACAGGAAACCCTACTTAGCAACAGCTTTTCTAACTCTTCTTTGAGAACATATAAATCAAAATACAGGTAGGAAGATGTTTTCTTTTTCCATTAGGTGATTCAGTAAGCAAGCGTGCTTAGACGAGAGCAATTTTAGGATAGGTGACTATCTGGGCTTTACAATGACATATATGAATTGAATTGCACCACTATGTGAGGCCCATTATAAGTCATGATGTATTTTTATTATGTGTTCTACGCTTCTGCCACAGATGATATCTCTTTTTTTTTAATAACTCTATTTTTTTTTTTACAATTTTACAATTTAAGTTGCATCATTTACAATATTCATGATTTGCATCTTCTTTACTGTACATAACATGCCCCTTCCTGCTCGTCTCTAAGCCTCTAACTAAGCTCTTGAAATCTCTGGTTTTTATTTTTTTAGTTTTTACTGTCTTATTACCATGATGTAATAGCCTATTTTCAACAGTATAGCCGTTAAGCTGGAGTCAGAGACGGCTTCAGCTGATAGTCATGCAAGTATTATATGATTGGTATTAGTATTACATATTTATTACATAAACTACTGTCACTTTTATATTACATGCAATTAAACTGTATATTGAAGTTTATTTGATGCATATGGTACCAAACTACACGACACCAAAATGGCAGCGTTAATGGAGCTTTATCACTTTCTCTCATCTTAATTCACTGCAAACCAGTAATCAATCTAGAAACACACATCTCCCTTCCTAACTGCCACGAGAACAAAGCCTTCACTATAGGCCAAACTCAATATACCACCTATGGGACTTCGTTTTCCATTTCCGGAAATGTTAACATTCCAATTTATCCTGTATGCTTTTAACCATAAAGGTAAATCTTTTTTATAATGTACGCTATCAGAAGACAACTACAACTGAGTCTATCCCCATTAGAATACGGAAAGGGACATACCGACAATATCTTATTACGTGTCCCATCCAACTGCATGAAATAAGCCTCAAGCAGCATCTCCAAAGCCTCCACATTATTATCACCAGAATAGATACTAGTCACAATGCTTGCACTCCCGTGAACAATAGAGCCAAGTCTTGCCAAGTTAGGAGCAGGTACTATAGCAGTTGAAGCTGCAGAAGACATCAAAGCTTCGACTTGCTGATTTTGGATCAGCCTTCTTGTTAGATACAAATGGGCCATATCTTCGTTATCATCTAATAAATGCTCAATTTCATCCCTAACCTGGTAACAGAAATGAGATTGTACAATCAGTATGACAACATGATTTTATACACTTAGGAACTTTATGATATGAAGAGACTACATGCTGAACAACTATTGCAAGCAGATAATAACTGGAACCACATATAAGCTCACCAAAATAAAACAGAACACAGATAAAACAAATATTCGACAATTCTACAGTGTGAATAATGTGAAAAGACAAAATCACAAATAATTATAATGTGATAATATAGAAGCATATCCATAGTCAGTAACCACTTGTACGTCGGATCCTTCATTTTGGTGAGTATATTATAATTAAGGACTAAGACAAGCCTAAGTTCAAGCAACTAAATTGCAGAACTTAATACCCTGTCCATCACAAAACCCACAAATCTTTAGACAATTCTCAGAGCAACAAATCTTCTCCAACTTCTTTAATATACAACAGTAGCCAGGTAGCAAGCTTGTCGGCTCCATGTTACTGTAACTTCCAAGCACCAAAAAATTTCTTCCGCATAAGAACAAGTCATCAATGTAAAATACCATTAACTGTGATGATCCGGACCGCTTTTGATATATTGAAGGATGCTAGTGTATTCGTCAAGATACAAAAGCATGCGCTTATATAATTCTGATATCAACTGCAGCATAAAAAATCAAACAACTATAATATTTAACTAGTGTAAAATTATGTGCAATGCTGTTGTTCATAATCTAACTCTACATTCCATTCCACCCCATTATGAATATCGTTGTATTTTTCAATCACAGGGCATAGACACCGACACTTCAAAGCGAGTGATGTGTCCGTGTTGGACAAAGTCGAACACATGCACTTGCAAGATACTTTCCCGACATATTTTGGACACACCGAAGTCGTACTAGATTTTAAACAATCATAAAATCATGTGTCAACATCGTGTCCAACACTGTGTCGGCTTTAAATAAATCTAAAGATCATGTGTTGAATATCTAAAAGTGATATATCGCTTAAATAAACATGCAAAAGAATATATCTTCGACATAAGTAAATACTATATTAGTAGAATCTAAACACATAACGAATTAGGTGAGGTATTAATTAGATTTTTTTTTTTTTTTTTTATTACTTTATTAGAAATGATGTAAACCATTTAGATTTTTTTTCCATTTTACTTTCTATAGAACACATCCTAATCATTATGGGTTTTGATATGTAGATAAATACACATACACAGCTATATCACTCTCATACCCTACATTTTAAGGATTCGTGTCTGTGTCGTGTCATATCCGTGTCCCATGTCCGTGTTGATGCTTCATAAATGCCAAGTATCACCTGATTCAACATAAGGAATTATCCTTACAGTAAACCCTAACATAATTCTTATGTTTCAAACCCTCAAATAAATCATCCCTTCTGGCCACATCTGTCAGTCAAATAAGCCTATGCTGACACCACCGAAAAGGCAGACTGATATTGATCTGTAGGGACTGATATTGATGGACTTCTAGAAACAGATGAAACAATGGTACTTGGGGAAAATATGTAGATAAGTAGTTTGGTGGAGATTGTATTAGAAGATTACATGTGATAGTAGCTTTGACACAATTTATATGACATGATCCGAAGCAGAATAATCAGCAACTTTTAGCTGTTAGTAACGGGGAATGTCCACTTCTCAAGAGTTATTGGATGGCAATGCAACAAGTTCAGATGGGGAGTCATGGCTTCCAAATGAAGCAAATAAGCAATGCATAAATGTACCATAACATATATATCATATCCATGAAAATATGAGAGGGATTTATGAAATGGGAGATAATTGCACAGTAGGCAGTATACATCCTAAATATTAAATATTCAGCACTCAAATGGTGCAATACCAGATTCTATGTCAAGTGAATTGATGCATAATCAGGTTACAATGACAGGTATATAATTATCACAACTAAGATTGAAGTCAATTTTGTTGGAGAAGAGCGCAACCAAATAAGAAGCAAGGACACAGATATACCAACAAAGGGCAGCAATAACATACCCAATGCAATAAACACAATATAGCAATGACATAGCTTGAAGTCGTGTCTGATAGTGTTCGATATGACACGATATGGCTATTGTCCGTGCTTCGTATATGCTGGTGATCATGCCCAAGCCTGTCAGAAATCTTCTCCCCTCAATATTCAAGACATGCAATCAATGAAGTATATTGATTTAACCCTCACACAACATAACAGCTATAGAATGTACGGAAGATATAAATAAGAACAATAAGGAGTAAACTGAACTCCACGATTATCTGTCGTAATGAGTGAAATATACTTGTGATGAGATAAAAGGAAAACATCGAAGTGGAAGAACAAGAACAGGGCAAAAATTACACCTTTTGCACCCGTGCAAGTAATCGAGTGAGATTGCTCTTCAAACTCCTCACTCGCTCAAGGTTCTTCGTGCTAACGTTCATAGCCAGCTCATCCAGCGTGGGATACGCATCCCTCTCTAACTCAGCAACGCTAGAATTTAAATATGTACACACGATTTCCAGCGCAACCTCCAGCACCTGAAACTCAAACGGGAGCTCACTTTCACCCTCACCTCCCTCATTAGCGTGGGGCGAAGTCGCCTTTTTAGCTTGGGGCTCATGAGCCCTGAACGAACTCTTGACAGGAATCTGCTGCCTGAGTTGATCCACAAAGGGAAGCACTTCCTGAGACAAAGGATCAAGAAGCAGCACTTCCTCAGCAGTCACTATCGCCTTTATGAACTCAAGATTGACAACCATCGCTTTCTCCCTGCCTGATTTCATAATAATCGACGAAAAAACCCGTTTAAATAAATAAATAAAAGAAAATAACCAAAAAAAAAAGACTATTTGGTTTCAATTCTCACCGAGAATGTTGGAGGAGTGAGAGAAGATGGGGCCCTGAATCCTGACATCCCTCGCCGGGATCGAAGCTCGGCGGATTATGGAGTTCTTGTCGCACTCGAGGATCTCAAATTGCCCTGCGCGATCGAACCGCATCCAGAGCCTCCATCCTGTCTTCTTCTTCCCCCCTTTGGCGGGAACGGCGGCGGCCGATTCCTGAGACAAGTTGCCGACATTGGTGGCGGCGCAACTGTTGGTGTTGGGGTTAGTAGGGATTGGGGACATCATGAGCATCGATCCCTTGGTCGACCGAGACCTCTTGGAGAAGAAGGAGAGCGTCTTCTTCCTGTTTCTCTTCGCCATTGCTCTCCACCATCGAAGACAGAAAGCAAATTAGTATTCCGTATGCAATTTTTTTTTTTATTGTGATCTGTAATCCGACCTAAATAAATTAGGATGCTTGTAAATTTAGTTCAAAAAACCTCCTCATCCGCAACCAATGAAGATTTTAAGCAATAATTTTCCCTGAGTAAAAGAAGTGTTTGGCCGCTTGCATTGCTCTCATTCTCACGCGAAGTCAAATATAATAACAAAATTTTGGCCTGCTGCAATCTAGATTAGTGTTAGAAAAATAAAAAACAGTTAAAAGTTGTGAAAATTAAAACACATATTTACAGCATATATTTTTTTCACTTATTCTTTCGTGATATAATCAAATACTAAAAATTTATTTTCACAAATTCTAATTTCTCACTACACTTTCATATTTCTCACTCCTACTTCTCACTTCTCATTTTTCTCACACTTTCATGAATTCAAGCATGTCTTTGTTGAAATCATCAAATCGATAATAGAATTTTATTACTAATAAACAAAATTATCGAGATAAGTTAGGTCTAAACAGTGCAAATATTTCAAGGTTGGGCCTGTTTGGTTAAGGGTGGAAGTGAGGAAGTGAAGAAGTGAGGAAGTGGTAATAGTTCCCTTTGGAACTTAGGAATTGGTTAGTAAGTTTTCTGGTGTTTGGATGTTGTTGGGAAGTGTGATTTGGAAAATGTTATGTCTTTTCCGGTGTTTGGATGATAATGTGGAAGTAAAAGTGGAAAAGTTGACTACAAAGTTGACCGCAAAATAATATTAAATTAAAAATTAATTAAGAAAAATAAAAATTAGACTGTAATTAGAATGCAAGTGAGATTTACATGAGCAAAAAATTAACTGTTTTATGCTACAACTTATTACAAATGAGATTTACATGACCACAAAATTAACTGTAGCACTCTGGAAGTGAGGAAAACGTTGTGTAAAGGAGAAAAAAAAAAGAAGGAAAAGAACTTTTTCCATTTTTCTTTTCCGGTGTTTGGATGAACAGCGGAAATGAGAAAACACACTTCCCACTTCCTCACTTCCACCCAAATCCTTGAATCCAAACAACCCCGTTGAGAAAGAGTGATACAAATCATTAACAAAGATGGGAGAGAATATACGGTCCTTGACATTCAAGCACGTTGGTAATATTGAGTTTTAGGTTAACACACCCATATATTATATAGATAAAGAGGTAAACTTGTGTCATTCCGGAAGGATTCGGGGCCGAATTCTTCCCACTCAAATACAACTCTTATATTCGAATGTAAGATTCAGTCCGTTGAAGTTGATCTACATTACTTCAGTAACTAAAAATCAAAAATTGTGTATTTTGAATACTTTTTTGCCCATTCATCAAGTAGGCGCAAAATAGACAAATGAAAATATAATATTACTTATATCTACATCTTTAAACATACAAATTATCGATGCGACTATTTCTTCATGATCTAAGCACTTAAAAACTCTGACACACTAATTTTATTAGATGTCTAATATTTTACACTATTAAACTAACCAAAATATATATAACTCTAGGGAAGGCCACACATTTTATTTGTAAGTGTACTCCCAACTTAAAGTAGATGGATGGAAAAAATGTATTCAAAATATATATAACTCCAGAGAAGGTCACACATTTTTGTTTGTAAGTGTACTCTTAACTTATAGTAGATGATAGAAAAAAGTGTTCAAAATATATATAACACTAGGGAAGGCCACACATTTTTGTTTGAAAGTGTACTCCCAACTCGCAGTAGACCGATGGACAAAAGGTATTCAAAATATATATAACTCTAGAGAAGGCCACACATTTTTGTTTGTAATTGTACTCCCACCAACTTATATTCATTTAGTCGTACGAATAAACTACCTATTAATTACATGAAGTGCATTCTGCCCAAACAGCATTACAGATAAATAAAATTAAAAGAAAAGTAGTGGAATTTGATGATCTACATCTGACCATTTCATATATTATGAGCTTTTTATTTTACAGGAACAAGCTTGATCCAAAGTGTCAACACTCTGGAAGATGGGAAGAATGCTGTTATAGGCCAAGATCGAGTAAGAAGTGGAACACCATGGTTCTTCCAAAGAATTAATTAGACGAAGATGAACATTATCCTTCACAAGTGAGTATTGTTTCATTCAGTGTTCTAAATGGCAGCCACAGCGGCTACATCGAACGGGAAAATTTATCGGGATGGGGATATATCGGGGATATTTTCAAAAATCGGATGTCAAAATCGAACTGTAAATATACATATCTTCTTGTCTTAAATTGCATCTCAATAAGACAATATATGTATAAATTATATAAATCTACATAAAATATCATACTTATATGTTTAAGATATACTTAACTCGATAACTTGCATTAAGTTTATAAATGCATAATCACTATCCAAGTGTAGAATCTTCACAAATGCCACATTGTCACATCGCTCGAATTACCCAAATACCTAACCTAGAAATTGAGTGTAAAACGCTATATCGGGTCCAAAATCGCCGAAATTGTGGCCGATATATCGGGTCCATGCCGATTTATCGACAATTTTGAGTGAAAATTGTTATATCGGTTTGGATGTGCCAAATCATTGCGATTAGGTGCCGTAAACGCAATATCGGCGCAATATCGAGGTTATATCGGAGATATTTAGAACAGTGATTTCATTTCAGCAGGATATTATTATATAGCTTTTCTGATACTTTTTTACATGTTATATACTTTCAAGTGTCACATTAGGTTCAGTGGAAATTAACTGATATATGTTTCTACTGGTCATTGGTTGTCAGAAGAACGAAGAGTGAGTATAATTATAATCCATATTTAAGTAATAAAAATTATGTTTGTAAAGTTCAAGAACTAACTATACGAGAAAGAAGCATTGGGTAGCCAATATCACAATTCGATATGCATTTACATGAATTACGAGATTTTTCTTTCAGAAGATATATGAATTGAGAGATACATGAGTTAAATGTATTTTGCCTTGGTTTGAGAATATAACAGGCCTATTGCTGCCAGAACCTTAGTGTACTTTGTCATATATTATCATTCTTGTTTCATCTTTACAAGGTGTCTGAACTCCTCTGAAAATATTGTGACAATTTCTAAGAACAATGGTATTTGGATCTCTGGTCAGTGGCTACTGTGAACCTTGTTGAGAAATCTTTGGGTGTTCTTCCGAAATCGATTGAGGAATCATTGGGTATTTTTCTGGACCCATTTGGAGACCTTTGACATGTGATATTGTTAAGGATCTTTCTTATCTTTGTTGGGAAGAATTAAATGTGAATATTTGAGTTGAATTACGGCGAGATCCGTTGATAGAATTAATTGGATAATGGTTGGAGTGAGTTCTCCTTCCATTGGGATGAAGGTGGTATATTCACATGTTTAATTTCGACTTCGAATGGATTAGATATTCAAGTCTAAAGTTTGCCTAATTCAAAAGTCAAAAGGGGACTAAAGTTAGGTAAAAGTATTTAGTCCCACATTGACTATGGGATGGAAGTTTGAAGTGTTTAAATAGAGAAAAATGGGAACAAAGGGTGTGTCCTATGAGTGCTTGGAGTTTTCGTGCGCAATTAGGGGGAAACCATGTCTACACGCGCGCCCCGGCTGGCGGTGGCTGGCGCGTGCCAGTGCTGGGAGCCTGGCCCGGGTTAGGATTCCCTATCCAGTTCGATTCTTTTTGGACCAGGTCTCACGGGTATGGGTTACAGCGAATCGCACCCGCTCCGCTATCCGGACCGAACCATTCGGACGGATTTTCCCCTCCCGGAGCGTTATAAATAGCATCCCTTTTCTTTAACACACAGCAACACAAAACAAAACCCTCTTCCTTCTTCTGCATTCTGAAGTGAACTTCCTTTTTCTGCATTCCGGAGTGAAAGTCTGCATTCCTGATTCCGAAGTGAAAGTGAAGATCCGAAGTGAAAGTGAAGAAGAAGTAACTCGGATTCTGAAGATTCCTTCTGAAAGAAGGATCAGAAAATTCAACAGATTCTTTAATAGAAATTGTTGTCTGAATCTGTGACTTTCAAAGAAGAATATTCTTCTATTTTCCTCCTTTCTCTATAGTGGGTGTTCCTCCAAAGTAAAGACAAATATTCTCCCTGAAATTTGTCTCGGTCCTGCTGCTTTAATAATCCTGTGAAGGTACTGTTAACTACGGTTCAACCGTACGGTGATTTGGTATTGCTATCCAAATACCGTGAAGGAGTGTTGTATCTTGGGAGACCAGCATCCAGTAACCCGTTAGCACCGTAGCGGGGGACGTAATTGTCTTAAGGAGATTCGCTATAAGCGTACCTCACTCCAAGTACTGCATAAGTGAATTAATTTTCTTTATACAGGAGTTATACTGATATTCAGTATATTGAGACTGACTTATACCAGTCTAATTGGTGTTTAACCAAGGAAGGTAATTGAAAGGTGGCTCTGTAATTAAGGAACGTTCTATTGAACGGAAAACCTCTCACCTGATATTCACCGACCTGGCCAATTAGATCGGTGACATTGATTAGTTGTCAGATTGATCCAGAATCTAACAATCTTAAGACAATTAAATATTGAAGTTTCTTACTTCTGTTCTGCTTGAAATTGTAGAAAATGTCTGAGACTAATCAAGATATCTCAAGTAAGGCACCAAGCATGCAGATTCAAACTTTAATGCCTGCTCCACTTCCTAACCCGAAGCCGGAGAAGCCAGGAAAATTTGATGGCACAGAATTCAAGAGGTGGCAACAGAAGATGTTCTTCTACTTGACCACTCTGCATTTGGCCAAATTTCTACAAGAGGATCCACCAGAACCCGAAACTGATCGGGACTCAGTCCTTGCAGTCGATGCATGGACTCAAGGTGACTTCCTTTGTCGAAACTATATTTTGAATGGACTGAATGACTCTCTTTACAATGTCTACAGTCCAATCACAACGGCAAAGAAGCCAGTCTTGATAAGAAGTACAATACTAAGGATGCCGGTACCAAGAAGTTCGTCGTAGGATGATTTCTGGAGTACAAGATGGTGGACAATAAGACTGTGATCAATTAGGTGAAAGAGTTCCAACTTATCTGGCACGAGATAGAGGCTGAAGGTATGAATCTACCTGAAACTTTTTTCAGGTTGATACTATTGTGGAGAAATTCTCACCTGTATGGAGAGATTTCAAGAACTACCTGAAGCACAAGCGCAAGGAGCTGAAGTTGGAAGATCTCATTGTGAGGCTTCGAATTGAGAAGGACAACCGAAAGTCCAAAAAAAGGAGCAGTAAGAGCTCCTAAGAAGCCAAGGCCAATGTGATCGAAGACTCAAAGAGGAAACGTCTACTTTCAAAGGCTTAAAGCGGAAGAAGACTGCCCAAGGGTATAAAGGTAAGGTCCAAGAAGGAAAGAACATGCGCTTCAAGGAAACTTGCTACATTTGCAACAAAGATGGGCATAAGGCGAATGAATTCGCAGTCATCTCAAAAGAACAAGAAGAACTATCCACAGGCAAACCTGACCGACATGCGTCACCAAGCCTTTCAGCTGTGGTGTCAGAAGTAAATCTGACGACCAACAATAAGGATCGGTGGTTAGACATTGGGGCTACTAGACACATCTGCTTTGAGAAATTATTATTCTCTAAATATCAAAAATTAGAGCAAGATGAGCAACTCTTCATGAAAAACTCAGCCGTCTGCAAGGTTGAGGGAAAAGGAAAGGTCATCCTGAAGTGGACATCTGGGAAAGAGCTTACTCTGAACGATGTGCTACATGTTCCAGATATCCGCAAGAATCTGATCTCTGGATCAATACTTAATAAAAAAGGATTTAGAATAGTTTTTGAATCAGATAAATTTGTACTTACTAAGGGTGGGTATATGTGGGTAACGGTTATCTTGTTGATGGCCTTTTTAAGGTCAATGTTGCAGTTTGTGAACAAAAAATCTGTGTATTTGTACTCTAAATTTATAAATAAAGAAAAGTCTTCTGTTTATTTGCTTGAGTCTTCTATTTTATTGCATGCTAGATTAGGATATGTAAATTACAAGTCTTTAAGAAACTTGTCTAATTTAGGATATATTCCTAAACTCAACTTGAAAAAAATTCGCAAATGTGAGATTTGTGTTGAGACCAAGTTCGTAAAAAATCATTTCACTCAATTGATCGAACTACAGAACCTTTAGGGCTAATTCATAGCGATTTGTGTGACTTGAAATTTACGCCAACTAGAGGAGAAAAAAAGTATTTTATTACTTTTATTGATAATTGTACAAGATACTGTTATGTGTATCTTCTAAACAATAAGGATGAGGCAATGAATATATTTATAACATATAAAGTTGAAGTTGAGAATCAACTCAACAAGAATATCAAGATTCTAAAATCCAATCGAGTCGGAGAATATGAATCAAATGATTTTAGTGAGTTATGTGCTAAATTTGGTATAATCCATTAAACTACAGTACCATATACTCGTCAACAAAATGGAATTGCTGAACGGAAGAACAGAACTTTGAAGGATATGGTCAATTCCATGCTTGTAAGTTCTGGAGCTCCGTAGAATTTGTGGGAGGAAGCTCTGTTAACTGCAAATTATATTCTAAACAGAGTACCCCACAAGAAACTTGGTCTTATACCATTTGAGTTATGGCATGAAAGGATATCTTCCTACCATTACCTCAAAATATGGGGGTGCCTTGCAAAGGTACTAGCACCATTACCTAAAAAGACTAAGTTGGGAATAAGAACTATGGACTACATATTCATAGGCTATGCCTTGAATAGTAGTGCCTACAGATTTTTAGTTCATTAATCAGAAATACTAGATATTCATGTAAACATGATTATCGAATTTAGAGATGATGTGTTCTTTGAATACATCTTTCCATACAACGGGAAATAGATAAGACTTCTGAGAAAAGAACACATGCGATGGCGTTCAGGGACGAAAGCCCCGAGGAAACCAATTTTAGTGCGGAAATTAAACCAAGAAAAAGTCAAAGATCTAGAATCTCAAAATCTTTTGGTCTAGATTTTATAGCATATGCTATTGAAAGCGAGCCCCAAACATTTAAAGAGGCTATGTCTACCCCAGAAGCACAAATGTGGAAAGAAACTATAACTAGCGAAATAGAATCCATACTAAGTAATCATACTTGGGAATTGACAAACTTACCTCCTGACAGTAAGCCAATTGGGTGTAAGTGGATTTTCAAAAAAAATTAAAACCCGATAGATCTATCGATAAGTACAAGGCTAGATTAGTAGGCAAGGGCTATCGACATAAGAAGGACTTGACTACTTCGATACTTATTCACGAGTAACAAGAATAACCTCCATTCAGATGTTAATTGCAATTGTAGTATTGCATAACTTAGATATCCATCAAATAAATATCAAGACAGCATTCTTAAACGGTGAATTAAATGAAGAAATATATATGGAGCAATCTGAAGGATTTATAGTCAAGGGCCAAGAACACAAAGTGTGTAAATTAATAAAACCTTATACGGTCTAAAGCAGGCTCCAAAATAATGACATGAGAAATTAGATAATGTTATGATCAAAGATGAATTCACTATCAATGAATGCGATAAGTGTGTTTACACTAAAACAGTTGAAAATACGTGTATCATTGTTTGTCTTTATGTAGACGATATGTTGATACTTGGGACTAATATTGAAATAATTAAGTCCACTAAAAGAATGTTATCCAACAGTTTTGACATGAACGATCTGGGGGTTGCTGATATAATTTTAGGAATTAAAATCAAAAGAATACCAGATAGAATTAGTCTATCTCAATCTCACTACGTGGATAAGATGATAGAAAGATTCAAGGATCATGAGATAAAGGAGAATACAAATCATTTTCTCCACAACATCCACCTTCATAAGAATACATGAACTGGAGTACGTCAGTTGGAGTATTCTCAAATTATCAGAAGTTTAATGTATTTAATGAATTGTATTAGACCCGATATTGCTTACGCTGTAAGCAAGTTAAGCATATACACTAGTAACCCTAATGATGATCATTGGACTGCTCAACTACTAGTATTAGGTTACGTATCACATATCAAGGAATATGCCTTGAGATATGGACAGTATCCATCTGTACTTAAAGGATACAGTGATGCTAATTGGATTGTAGATTTTGAGAAATCAAAATCAACTAGCAGATACGTATTTACTCTAGGAGGAGCAGCGGTATCTTGAAAATCTTTCAAACAAATATGTATTGCCTGTTCCATTATGGAATTGGAATTCATTACCTTAGATAAGGCCGAAAAAGAAGCAGAATGACTTTGATAATTTTTGAAAGATATAGCATTATGGCCAAAGCCAGTGCCAGTTTATGCATTCACTGCGATAATCAAGCAGCTATATTTAGGGCACAAAATTTATATATAACGGAAAGTTTAGACATATTCATCGTAAACATAATACCGTTAGGCAGTTGCTCTCAAATGGAATTATCTCTATTAACTTTGCATCGTCAAAAGATAATTTAGCAGATTCGCTTACCAAAGGTTTAAGTGGAGAACGTATAAACTGCGCATCAAAGGGAATTGGTTTAAAAGCCTAACCTTATCGAGTCAGCTTAATGGAAACCTCACTTAGCGATTGGAGATCCCACGGACTAAGTTCAAGAGGAAAAGTTAGTAATGATTGATTCAGCAAGTAAGCACTTAGGAGCTTGACTCTAATCATTCTAAGGTGCACACAAGTGCTTTCTACAAGTGGATTAAGGATAATCTTAATACTTTTAATGATGCATATATCTTGTTATTAAAACAAGTGGAGTAGAGTAGACTACTCTTAATAGGACGATCACCTATGTGAGTATAGAGCTGGGTTGGCTCTTTGGGAATTTCTATGGAGGTTGTTATTCCCTAAAGAAACTCTCTGAAACTAAGAATGTTCAGGACCAAAATGGATACAACTGAGAACCAAAATTGATTTAGAAAGTTACTGTATGAAGCTTATTGACTTAGCTTACACTAATAGCCAACAGTTCAAGACTTAGTTCACTAATTAGCCAGTAAGTCCGATAAAACTTTTGCTGTGGAAGGTTCAAGACCTAGTTCACCTATCCTGATGTAGTTTCTTTTATAAAGTACCTTTCACTATAGAGTCAGTCTCTTTGTGTGTCAATTCCTTAAATCTCCATTCATTGTGGGGGATTGTTGGGAAATATAAAGAATTAAATATGAATCTTTGAGTTGAATTACGACGAGATCCATTATTAGAATAAATTGGATAATGGTTAGAGTGTGTTCTCCTTCCATTGGGGATGAACGTGGTATATTCACATGTTCAATTCCGACTTCGAATGAATGAGATATTCAAGTCTAAAGTTTGCCTAATTCGAAAGCCAAAAGGGGATTAAAGGTAACTAAGGGTCTGTTTGGTTATCGTAACTGGCCGTAATTCGTAGTTGTAATTGGTAAAGTCTTTTACAATTGTAAATGAGTTACATGTATGTAAATTTTACGGTGTTTGGTTGGTAATATAAAATTGTAAAGTGGAAAAGTGTATTGTACTTTACGGTGTTTGGTTGTCGTAATGTATAAGTCGTAAGTGAAAAAGTTGACCACAAAATTAACTATTTAGTGATTTTAAAAGTTTTAATACTGCAAATAAATATTAAAAAAGTTAAATATTAAAATTTTTTAATATTAATATAAAAAATATTACAAATTTGTATGACCACAAAATTAACTGTAACTGGGCTGTAAGTGAGTGGTAACTGGGTTGCAAGTGAGTGTTAGTTGAGTTACGTAAGTCTTTTACGAATTACGGTCCAAACAAACGCCGTAGTTGTAACTGGGTAGTAAGTCATTTACGAATTACGGAGTTTTACACGAAACAAACGGCCCTAAAAGTATTTAGTCCCACATTGACCATGGAATGAAAGTTTGAAGTGTTTAAATAAAGAAAAATGGGAATTAAGGGTTTGCCTTTTTTGTACTTGGAGTTTTCACGCGCGATTAGAGGGAACCATGCCCGCGCGCGTCGCCGCCGCCGGTGGCCGGCCGGTGCCGAGAGTCGGGCCCGGGTTCGGGTTCGCGTTCAGGTTTCCTACCCAGTCTAGTTCTTTTTGAACCGGGTCTTACGGGTATGGGTTACAGCGGATCACACCCGCTCCGCTATCCGGACCCGCAACAGCGCAACGGCTGACAGAAAACCGTCGCGAACCATTACAACGGTTGGGCGGTTTCTGTTCGGACCGAACAGTTGCAACGGTTCAGACCGAACCGTTGCAACAGTTTAGACAGATTTGACCCTCCCGGAGTGCTATAAATAGCGCTCATTTTCTCTCATTTTAACACACGGAGAAACACAGAAAAACACAAAACAAATCCCTCTTCCTTCTTCTGCATTCTGAAGTGAACTTCCTTCTTCTGCATTCTAGAGTGAAAGTCTGCATTCCGAATTTCGAAGTGAAAGTGAAGAAGAAGTAACTCAGATTCTGAAGATTCATTCTGAAAGAAGGATCAAAAAATTCAACAGATTCTTTAATAGAATTGTTGTCTGAATATGTGACTTCCAAAGAAGAATATTCTTCTAGTTTCCTCCTTTCTCTACAGTGGGTATTCCTCCAAAGTAAAGACAAAAATTCTCACTGAAATTTGTCTTGGTCCTACTGCTTTGATGATCATGTGAAGGTACTGGTTAAGTATGGTTCGACCGTACGGTGATTTAGTAGTGCTATCCAAACACCGTGATGGAGTGTTGTATCTTGGGAGACCAGCGTCTAGTAACCGGTTAGCACCGTAGCGGGGGATGTAATTGTCTTAAGGAGATTCGCTATAAGCGTACCTCACTCCAAGTACTGTATAAGTGAATTAATTTTCTTTATACATGGGTTATACTGATATTTAGTATATTGAGACTGACTTATACCAGTCTAATTGGTGTTAACTAAGAAAGGTAATTGAAATGTGGTTCTGTAATTTAAGAAACGTTCTATTGAACGGAAAACCTCCCACCTGATATTCACCGACCTGGCCAATTAGATCGGTGATATTGATCAGTTGTCAGATTGATCCTAGAACTAACAATCTTAAGACAATTATCACTGAAGTTTCTTACTTTTGTTCTGCTTAAAATTGCAGAAAATGTCTGAGACTAATCAAGACAGCTCAAGTAAGGCACCAAATATGCAGATTCAAACTTTGATGCCTGCTCCACTTCTTAACCCGTAGCAGGAGAAGCCAGAAAAATTCGATGGCACAGAATTCAAGAGGTGAAAACAGAAGATACTCTTCTACTTGACCACTCTACATTTGGTCAAATTCTTGCAAGAGAATCCACCAGAACCCGGAGCTAATCGGGACTCAATCCTTGCAGTCGATGCATGGACTCAAGGTGACTTCCTTTATCGAAATTATATTTTGAATGGACTGGATGACTCTCTTTACAATGTCTCAGTTCAATCACAATAGCAAAGAAGCCAGTCTTGATAAAAAATACAAGACTGAGGATGCTGGTACCAAGAAGTTCATCGTAGGATGATTCTGGAGTACAAGATGGTGGACAACAAGACTGTGATCAGTCAGGTGCAAGAGTTTCAACTTATCTGACACGAGATAGAGGCTGAAGATATGAATCTACCTGAAACTTTTCAGGTTGCTACTATTGTAGAGAAACTCCCACCTGTATGGAGAGATTTTAAAAACTACCTGAAACACAAGTGCAAGGAGCTGAAGTTGGAAGATCGCATTGTGAGGGTTCGAATTGAGAAGGACATCCAAAAGTCTGAGAAAAGGAGCAGTAAGAACTCCTATGAAGTCAAGGCCAATGTGATCGAAGACTCAAAGGGGAAAGCGTCTACTTTTAAAAGCTTAAAGCGGAGAAGACTGCCAAAGGGTACAAAGGCAAGGTCCAATAAGGCAAGAACACGCACTTCAAGAGAACTTGCTACATCTGCAACAAAGAGGGGCATAAGGCGAATGGATATCGCAGCCATCTCAAAATGAACAAGAAGAACCTTCCACAGGCAAACCTGACCGACGATGCGTCACCAAGCCTTTCAGCTGTGGTGTCAGAAGTAAATCTGACGATCAACAATAAGAATTGGTGGGTAGACATTGGGGCTACTAGGGATATCTGCTCTGAGAAATTATTATTCTCTGAAATAAAAAACTAGAGCAAGATGAGCAACTCTTTATGGGAAACTCAGCCGTCTCCAAGGTTGAGGGAAAAGAAAAGGTTATCCTGAAGTGGACATCTCAGAAAGAGCTTATTCTGAACGATGTGCTATATGTTCCAGATATCAGCAAGAATCTGATCTCTGTATCAATACTTAGTAAGAAAGAATTTAGAATAATTTTCAGATCAGATAAATTAGTACTTACTAAGGGTGGGATGTATGTGGGTAAGAATTATCTTGTTGATAGCCTTTTTAAGGACAATGTTGCAGTTGTGGAAAAAATCTGTGTATTTGTACCCTAAGCTTATAAATAAAGAAAAGTCTCCTGTTTATTTGCTTGTCTCCTATTTTATAGCATGCTAGATTAGGGTATGTAAATTATAAGTCTTTAAAAAATTTGTCTAATTTAGGATATATTCCTAAACTCAACTTTGAAGAAATTCGCAAGTGTGAGATTTGTGTTGAGGCCAAGTTCGCGAAAAATTCATTTCACTCAATTGATCAAAATACAGAACCTTTAGGGTTAATTCATAGCGATTTGTGTGACCTGAAATTTACGCCAACTAGAGGCAGGAAAAAGTATTTTATTACTTTTATTGATGACTGTACAAGATACTATTATGTGTATCTTCTAAATAGCAAGGATGGGGCAATCAACTCAACAAGAATATCAAGACTCTAAAATCCAATCGAGTCGGAGAATATGAATCAAATGATTTTAGTGAGTTATGTGCTAAATTTGGTATAATCCATCAAACTACATCACCATATACTCCTCAGCAAAATGGAATTGCTGAACGGAAGAACAGAACTTTGAAGTAAATGGTCAATTTCATGCTCGTAAGTTCTGAAGCTCCGCCGAACTTGTGGGGGGAAGCTCTGTTAACTGCGAATTATATTCTAAACAGAGTACCCCACAAGAAACTTGGCCTTATACCATTTGAGTTATGGCATGAAATGACACCTTCTTACCATTACCTCAAAATGTGAGGGTGCCTTGCAAAGGTACTAACACCATTACCTAAAAAGACTAAGTTGGGAGCAAGAACTATAGACTGCATATTCATAGGCTATACCTTGAATAGTAGTGTCTATAGATTTTTGGTTCATAAATCAGAAATATCAGATATTCACGTAAACATGATTATTGAATCTAAAGATGTATGTTTTTTGAAGGCATCTTTCCATGCAAACAGAAAACCGATAAGACTTCTAGAAAAGAACACATGAGATGGCGTTCAAGGACGAAAGCCCCGAGGAACCGATTGTTAATACGAAAATTGAACCAAGAAAAACTCAGAGATCTAGAATCTCAAAATCTTTTCGTCGAGATTTCATAGCATATGTTATTGAAAGTGAGCCTCAAACATTTAAGAGGCTATGTCTACCCCAGGAGCACAAATGTGAAAAGAAACTATAAATAGCGAAATAGAATTCATACTAAGTAATCATACTTGGGAATTGACAAACTTACCTTCTAGCAATAAACCAATTGGGTGTAAGTGGATTTTCAAAAAAAAATCAAAATCCGATGATCTATCGATAAGTATAAGGTTAGATTAGTTGCCAAGGGCTATCAACAAAAAGGACTTGACTACTTCGATACTTATTCACCAATAACAAGAATAACCTCCATTCGGAAGTTAATTGCAATTGCAGTATTGTATAACTTTGATATCCATCAAATGGATGTCAAGACTGCATTCTTAAACGTGAATTAAATCAAGAAATATATATGGAGCAACCTGAAGGATTTATAGTCAAGGGCCAAGAACACAAAGTGTGTAAATTGGTAAAATCCTTATACAGTCTAAAGCAGGCTCCAAAATAATGACATGAGAAATTAGATAGTGTCATGATCAAAGATGAATTCACTATCAATGAATGCGATAAGTGTGTTTACACTAAAATAGTTAGAAATGCATGTATCATTATTTGTCTTTATGTAGACGACATGTTGATACTTGGGACTAATATTGAAATTATTAAGTCCACTAAAAATATTATCCAAAGTTTTGACATGAAAGATCTGGGAGTTGATGATATAATTTTAGAAATTAAAATCATAAGAATACCAGATGGAATCAGTCTATCTCAATCCACTACGTGGATAAGATGATAGAAAGATTCAAGGATCATGAAATAAAGGAGAATACAAATCCTTTTCTCTCACACATCCATCTTCGTAAGAATACAGGAACTGGACTACGCCAGTTGGAGTATTCTCAGATTATCAGAAGTTTAATGTTTTTAATGAATTGCACTAAACCCAATATTGCTGATGTTGTAAGTAAGTTAAGTAGATACACGAGTAACCTTAGTGATGATCATTAGACTGCTCTACTACGAGATTAGGTTGCGTATCATATACCAAACAATATGCGGTGAGATATAAACAGTATCTACCTGTACTTGAAAGATACAGTGATGCTAATTGGATTGTAGATTCTGAGGAATCAAAATCAACTAGCGGATACGTATTTACTCTAGGAGGAGCAGCGGTATCTTGAAAATCTTTCAATAAATATGTATTGCCCGTTCTACTATGAAATTGGAATTCATAGCCTTAGATAAGGCCGGAGAAGAAGCAGAGACCTCGATAATTTTTGAAAGATATACCATTATGGTCAAAGCTAGTACCCGCTATATGCATTCACTGCGATAATTAAGCAGCTATATCTAGGGCACAAAATTTTATATATAACGGAAAGTCTAGACATATTCGTCGTAAACATAATATCGTTAAGTAGTTGCTCTCAAATGGAATTATCTCTATTGACTTTGTATCGTCAAAAGATAATTTAGCGGAGCTGCTTACCAAAGGTTTAAGTGAAGAGCGTATAAACTGCGCATCGAGGGGAACGGGTGTAAAGCCCTAACCTTACCGCGTCAGCTTAACGAAAACCTCACTTAGCGACTGGAGATCCCATGGACTAAGTTCAAGAGGAAAAAATAGTTATGATTGACTCAGCAAGTAAGCACTTAGGAGCTTGACTCTAATCCATTCCTAAGGTGCACACAAGTGTTTTATACAAGTGGATTAAGAATAAGTTTAACGCTTTTAATGATGCCTATATCTTGTTATTAATACAAGTAGAGTTGAGTAGACTACTCTTAATAGGACAATCATCTATGTGAGTATAGAGCTAGGTCGGCTCTTTGGGAATTTCTATGGAGGCTGTTTTTTCCTAAAGATACTCTCTGAAACTAAAAATGTCCAAGGCTATAATAGACACAGCCGAGAACCAAAGTTGATTTGGAAAGTTACTGTGTGAAGCTTGTTAACTTCGCTTACACTAACGGCTATCAGTTCAAAACTTGGTTCACTGATTAGCCAGTAAGTCCGATAAAGGTTTCGCTATGAAAGGTTTAAGACCTACTTCACCTATCCTGATGCAGTTTCTTTTCTAAAAAACCTTTCACTATAGAGTCAGTTTCTTTGTGTGTCAATTCCTTGAATCTCCATTCATTGTGGGGGATTGTTGGGAAATATGAGGAATTAGATTTGAATTTTTGAGTTGAATTACAGCGAGATCCGTTGATAGAATCAATTGGATAATGGTTGGAGTGTGTTCTCCTTCCATTGGCGATGAACGTGGTATATTCACATATTCAATTCTGACTTCAAACAAATGAGATATTCAAGTCTAAAGTTTGCCTAATTCAAAAGTCAAAAGGGGACTAAAGGTAGCTAAAAGTATTTAGTCCCACATTGGTCATGGAATGGAAGTTTGAAGTATTTAAATAGAGAAAAATGGGAACAAAGGGTGTGCCCTTTGGGTGCTTGGAGTTTTCACACGCGATTAGGGGAAACCATGCCCGCGCGCGTCGCCGCCGGTAGCGACAGCCGGCCGGTGCCGGAGCCGGAGCCAGGAGCTGGGTTCGGGTTCCCTATCCGGTCCGATTCTTTTTGAACCGGATCTCATGGGTATGGGTTACAGCGGATCACACCTGCTCTGCTATTCGAACCCGCAACAGCGCAACGGCTGACAAAAAACCGCCGTGAACCATTACAACAGTTGGGCGGTTTCTGTCTGAAACGAACCGTTGCAACGGTTCAGATTGAACCGTTTGCAACGGTTCGGACGGATTTGCCCCTCCCGATGCGCTATAAATAGCGCTCCTTTTCTCTCATTTTAACACACAGAGAAATACAGAAAAAACACAAAACAAATCCATCCTCCTCCTTCTGCATTCTAAAGTGAACTTCCTTCTTCTGCATTCTAGAGTGAAAGTCTGCATTCCAGATTTCGGAGTGAAAGTGAAGATCCGAAGTGAAAGTGAAGAAGAAGTAACTCGAATTCTGAAGATTCGTTCTGAAAGAAGGATCAGAAAATTCAACAGATTCTTTAATAGAATTGTTGTCTGAATCTGTGACTTTCAATGAAGAATATTCTTCTATCTTCCCCCTTAATTTACAGTGAGTGTTCCTCCAAAGTAAAGACAAATATTCTCCCTAAAATTTGTCTTGGTCCTGCTGCTTTGATAATCCTGTGAAGGTACTGGTTAACTACAGTTCGACCGTACGGTGATTTGGTAGTGCTATCCAAACACCGTGAATGAGTGTTGTATCTTGGGAGACCAGCGTCCAGTAACGGTTAGCACCGTAGCGGGGGATGTAATTGTCTTAAGGTGATTCGCTATAAGCGTACCTTACTCCAAATACTATATAAGTGAATTAATTTTCTTTATACATGGGTTATACTGATATTCAGTATATTGAGACTGACTTATGTTGACCCAAAGGCCCATCACTCTAGTTTTGATGATGATCAACTCATGTAGTTATGTTTACTAATGATCTTGTGTTTAATTAGTGACAGATTTGTTATCAAGATCTTAGTAGGTGTGGAGCTTCAACAAAGGATTTAAAGTCATATTTTGGAGCTAGCACCGGTTTGATTCACGAGCCTATACATCAAGATCACATCAAGTACTCAAGAGGAGTCGAGCTCGTTGGATTGCATTTGGACCAAGTCAAGATGATGAGAAGACTTCAAGGGAAGACTTCAAGATCAAGACTTGTGTCTAGGTATAAGATTTTCTATTTTTAGATAAAACGTAAAGGATAGAGTAGTTGGTGGATTGCTCAAGTATTATATACACACACACTCTTGATAGTTTTATTTTTACAAAAGAATTTTTATTTTGGAAAATACATGTTTGGATTTTGGTTTTCATGTTTACATATCTTTTAACCAAAATCAAGTTTAGAACTTAATGTCAAAAACTTAGATATTTCATCTTATTTGTGTAGTGGATCATATCCATACACACTATGCTTTAATGAGTTCAAAATATCTAGTTTTTATTTAAATGAGTTTATGGAAAATAAGTTTTAGAAAAATACAAGTTTTCAATTGAGCCAATATTTCCATATTACAAAAATAGTCCAAATCTTTTATAACATGCCTTGATTTTGTGCAAGCATGTTTGTTTATCAAAGTATATTGGTTAAACTATTTTTGTAGATTTTTAAGTATTTTATGGGATTTTATTTGAGCCAAAAAGACAAACTTTTTTATCCCAGATTTCTGTTTTCAGGCTTCAGCTAGTCGACTTACTATCTTGCTAGTCGACTAACTCTGAAGTCGGTCGACCGGCTCGGTCGACCGACGTGCACGGACGTGCACGCCTTGACCTGGCAGATAGCCGGTCTGCCGACCCTGTCGACCGGAACTGAGAGCAGTGCTCTCTGTTCTTTTGGGTCGACAGGGCGGTCGACCGGAGGCTCTAACGGTCTGATTTTTGACCATTAGCGGTCGACCGGGCGGTCGACCGACAGGTCTGACAGACCCCAACGGCTAGTTTTTGACAGCCTATAAATTTGGGGTTTGGTCATTGTTTTAAGACAAGATTTTCAAGTGGCTTTTTCACCAGTTTTTCCTGAGCTATTTAGAAGTTTCCTCCACTTGATTTAGAGCAAATATTTCCAATCAAAAGGAGAGTTTATAAAGAGTGTGTTTTAAAAGAGATTCTTGAGTTTTCCTCCACCATTTTCATCCTAGTTTTTCTCACAATCACTTGAGCTATCCATTACTTTATCTATCCATAGGATTGTGTTGTGAGAGTTTTTATTTGGTGATCAAAGTGTTTAGATCACCAAGATTTCATCTTTGTTCTTTGAGGAGGCGGACGTGTGTGTTCGCATTTGTTTCGGGTTCTAGTGTGGACTCGGGTGTTTCGGGTTCGGGTGTGAACTCTTGTTTGAGGTGCGGCCTCAGCGAGCCGGTGGGCTTGCGGTGTGTACGGACTAGGGAGTCCGAGAGTTGTAGGTGTTGCGGCACCGGGTGATCCATTGGGATCGATCATAGTGAAAATCCTTCATGTGTCGAAGGCGGGGATGTAGAGCAAGGGTGCTCGAACCTCGAAACAAATCCCTTGTGTTTGCAATTGCTCACTCTCTCTCTCTCTCTTTGTCTTTATATCTTGCATACTTTTATTGTCTATCTTTATATGCTTGATATATTCATTTGTGCTCATTGATATACATGCTTGGGTTGTTTGCTAACACTTGTATTTAACCAAGAGAGCCAACGCGGCACCTCAACCCATTCAAGGGGAATCTAGAGGAGTTTGTCCAGAGCCCTTCACGGGGAATTCGGCAACACTCTTGTGTTATACGTGGTGTTTAGTTTAAATAATTTGTTTAGGTCATAATTGCTTTTAGCTTCCGCATTATTTGGCATTAAGTGACCATTAGATTAGCCATCACCTATCCACCCCCCCCCTCTAGGTGAACCTTCAACTTATACCAGTCTAATTAGTGTTTAACTAGGAAAGGTAATTGAAAGGTAGTTCTATAATTAAGGAACGTTCTATTGAACGGAAAACTTCCCACCTGATATTCACCGACCTGGCCAATTAGATCGGTGACATTGATTAGTTGTCAGATTGATCCTAGAACTAACAATCTTTAAAAAATCTTTCTTTTCCTTTAAAAAAAAAAAAATAAAAAGAAGAAAAATTGGTGTGAGGATAAACTTAAAATTCTCTCCATGCTATTTGCTAATCATTTTTGTTAGAAAGCTTATTATGCTTCATCTGTTTCATTCATACCTTAGCTCTATAGATTCGGGCAATCACATTTCATTGGACATTTTCGAGTAGAGACTGATCGCAAACTTGGAGCATCTGGATCTTCAGACGTTTACCACTGATGGCAACCTCTGATCTCCTTTTAATTGGTATGTAATGCATAAAGGAAACAATGAAGTAACTTCTTACCAAGTGTTCCTTGGGTCATGATTGTATCCATACATATATGTATCTGAACTGTAAGAAAATAAACGGTCTAATATTAGATTTCATAGATTTTAGGTTCTTGAATATATATGGCTACAAGTTACTTTTGAGCTGTAAACAAAGTTTTCAGTTCGTAGTATATAATGCTTTATTTATTAGCTATGAGAAATTCTTTCAGTGAGTCACAAATGAAGAGGTTTTATTTTTGCATGAATACTATGTTGGTTTGGCATTGGGATTCAGGTTAAAATTGCCGTAATATGTGACGCTTCAGTAGGTGATAGACTTTTGGTGTGTCAAAGTTGTTACATTTTTTATGTACAGGTTATATTAACTACATCTTTATTTGATATAAATTTGAATGACTTAAAAGAATAATGGATTTGGATCTTTGACTCGAAGTGATACAAAAGGTATGAAGAAGTCATTTGATGCAAAGAGATACTTCAAATATGTTCATAGAGCCCTCAAATATATATATTTTTTCTCAACGAAAATAAATAAATAACCAAAATGAAACAAAAGACATAACCTAAAGTTACCCACTTTGTTTGCTACATATTTTTCTTCTTCTTCTTCTTCTTCTTTTTGGGAGTAAATTTGTTTGTTTTTTTACATTGTATCCAACATTCAGAAAAAAACCAAACCTGACACATTTTTGCCAACTCCCATAGTCACATCATTAACGTATGTAGCACGATAGGAGTTAATATATCATTGCCTATTTCATGATGCATATTATTCCTGGCCTAGTTGAGTCGTGCAAAAACATTGCATTATTCATGTGTGCCATCTATTTATGTTCATTTTTATAACCCTTTTCCTGTTAGTCACAAGGATAACAGAGTTCTCAAGGATTCTGCCTTGATTTCCCATCTTCCCCTTTATTTTTTTTAATGAAAAGGTTGTCATCGAGTTAGTTGCGGGAGTTTTAGATTCAAGTTCTGACTACGGTCTATTTTTCAACAGAAAAAAGAAAAAGAAAAAGAAAGAAGATGTTGGACAATAGTTTGCAAGAAAACAAGAGTACTACATAATTCAAATGATAAGTAGATAAAAGACCTCATGTTTGTCCGTAGAAGCTCCATCTACAATGTGGATTTGGTATCTCGCATGAAGTTGGCAATACGAGGGGCCAAGTGCTGTTGAGATATGCTTGAACTAGCAAGATTGATTGAATTTGTAATGAATCGATCAATGTCATTAAGAGCATTATGATCAATGTGTTTCATTGTCACAGGTAAACGCCAAAGTGGACTTTTAGATATAGAAGAGTAATCTCAAATGTGAGTTTTCTTGGACACTCAATATGAGTTTTTGTTAGGGTTATGACGTGAATACGTCGTGAAGGTTGATTAATGTCGGATTTGGTAGTTTTTTTTTCTGGATCTGTTTTTAGTCTAAGTTGGATTCAAGTTTCCTTTATTCTGATTGAAGGTGTTTTAAGTCCGAATTGGATTCAAGATTCTAGTTTCCTTTATTTTGATTGAAGGTGTTTTGAATCCGAGTTGGATTCAAGTTTCTTTTATTCTGATTGAAAGAGTTTGTTTAGAATTAGGAGAGTTCTATGGTTTATAAATAACCTCTTAGGGGTGGCCTTCTATGTATTTCAAGAGAATAATATGAATTTGTAATTCCTAAGAGTGTAATTTAGCTAGGTGAGAAATTCGTGAGAGAAGCTTAACTACAAGGGTTCGCTATTCTTGGTGGCCATCAAAGACTTGTAACTTCTTAGCGTGAGGTGTAAGTAATTCTTATTGTACTTTCTAAAGTTTTAATAAAGTTTCTCCCCCTTCTCCTGTGAACGTACGCACGGTCTGTTTGATCGATGGAACCACGTTATGTTGTGTGTTGGCTTTCTATCTACTTTGGAATATCTTCTTCTTCTTTTCTTCAACTTTCTTAGTAGATCTTGTGGTTCATATCTGTTGCGCCGCCCCAGTCGATCTGGTCGTGGGGACGTCCTCTCTTGAAATCACAACAATTGGTATTAGAGCATACAATTGTTTTCCAACAATTGGTATCAAAGTAAGGTAACTTGAAGATGTCTGCGATCAAGTTTGATATTCAGAAGTTTGATGGCGTCATCAATTTCAGCAAGTGACAGATTAGGATGAACGCCATCCTTACCCAGAGTGGGTTGAAGAAAGCAATACTCGGGAGAGAGAAAAAGCCTCAAGACATGAAGGAAAAAACTTGGTAGGAGTTGGATGAGAAAGTCTTGATAGCTATTCAGCTTTACTTGGCGGACGAAGTGTTGGATGAGTTTGCTATGGAGAAAACAACGTCCTCGTTGTGGAAGCGACTTTAGAATCACTATCTGAAGAAGTCGTTAGCGAATCGGTTGATTCTGAAGCAGCCTCTCTTTCTTTTTGCATGCATGAAGGTATACCTATCAAGTCTCACATTGCAGAATTTTTCTCTAATATCAATGATCTAGATAAGATAGAGGTTAAGATAGATGAGGATCAAGCACTTATATTACTGTGTTCTTTATCTTCTTCATATAAGAGCTTTAGGGAAGCTATCATCTATGGAGGCAAGTCAACAATCAATGTTGAGGTCAAGGAGCCATCTGCTCAATAAGGACAAAATTAACACCCAATTGACGGGTGAGTCTCATCATGATGATTTCGGGCAAGTTCATTATTCAAGGGAGAAGAGTAATAATGAAAGTTCTACGGGTAACTCAAAACACGAGAATTTGACGTGTAACTATTGTCATAAGAAGGGGTACATTAGATCTGAGTGTTGGCTTCAAAAGAAGAAGCAATCAGATGCTAATGTCACTGAACTGATTGAAGGAGATGAAGAATAGTGCGATGTTCTGTCTGTTATAGACAGACCAGTTGATAATAAAGATAGATGGGTCATACATTCTGGATGTTCACAGTATATCAGTTCCAATAAGAAGATATTCTTTTCAAACACATCCGTTCAAGGGGGAGAAGTTTTCATGGAAAATTTGCTACAAGCAAGGTGATTGGTGAAGGAACAATGCAGTTTCAGTCTCATGATGGATGCATCACTACTCTTCAAGGCGTTTGTTATGTTTCCGAATTAAGGTACAATCTCATCTCTCTTGGAGCCCTACGTAAAGAAGGGTTCTGTTTCAGTTTGAAAGGTGATCTTATGAAAGTTTTCAAAGAGACTCGTGTGATATTTCAAGCCGAATGTGTATATGTTGCGAAATTCGAAAGTTACAGTTAGTGGATTGTAGTTATCCTCGGCTTCAAAAGCGATGGTTGTGGAACAATCGAAGACTACGATAGATTCGAGTTTGGATGTTCAATTATACTCCGAAGGGTGATTGGGACTAGGCGTTCAACAAGGTAGTTCAGATCGTTACTCTTATGGTGGAGCAAATTCTTATAAATCTTATGTAGATCAAGGAGATCATTGGGTAATAAAGTTCAGGCTGGGCCTGAACTTATTCGACCTAATCAAGTTATGAACCCCATGAAGGGGTTATGGAGAAGAGGGAGAGATGGAGATGAAGTCAAGTTTATTTAATTGTGCGTGGATGGGAGCACATGGAACATGGTGACTATACTCGGACTTGGACGTATTCAAGTCAAGGGGGGGATTATCAGGGTTATGACATGAATACGTTGTGAAGATTGATTAATGTCAGATTTGGCAGTTTTCTTTTCTGAATCTGTTTTGAATCCCAGTTAGATTCAAGTTTTTTTTATTCTGATTGAACATGTTTTGAGACCAAGTTGAATTCAAGTTTTCTTTATTCTAATTGAAAGAGTTTGTTTAGGACTAGAAGAGTTCTATGATTTATAAATAACCCCTTAGGGGTGGCCTTCAATGTATTCCAAGAGAATTTTATGAATTTGTAATTCCTAAGGGTGTAATATATCTAGGTGAGAAATTCGTGAGAAAAGTTTAGCCGCAAGGGTTTGCTGTTCTTAGCGGCCATCAAAGGCTTGTAATTTCTCAGTGTGAGGTGTAAGTAATTCTTATTGTACTCTCCTAAAGTTTTAATAAAGTTTCTCCCCCTTCTCCTGTGGACGTACACACGTTGTTTGATCGGTGGAACCACGTTATATTATGTGTTGGATTTTTATCTACTTTGGAATTTCTTCTTCTTCTCTTCTTCAAGTTGCCTTAGTAGATCCATGTGTTTCGTATCCGCTATGTCGCCCCAGTCGATCCGATTGTAGGAGCGTCCTCTCCCGAAATCACAACAGTTTTGATGTTGAGTTGAACTTTATGTCAAGCTTAGAGACGCTTAAGGTTTCAAAAGCTCAAGGCTTCATTCTCCCTTGGGTTCATAGTCTGTATTTGATTTTCTATTTTTGTTCGTTTGATGCTTTTCATAGTAAAGGAATTCTCCCGTTTACTCTTGTGGTATTAATTCGTTATTTTCTCTTCAATGAAACAAGGTGGTCATACTCTACCAATTTCAAAAAAAAAAAAAAAAAACTTTTCATGAAGCCATAAACACCACACGATTCTTGTAACTGCAATGTTCCAAATTCATTTTTCTGTAATGTATACATTATGCTATCTTGTTCATATATTCGAACTGAGTATATCAGCTCTCTTATATTGTGGTACTAAAGCTCGCATGCGCTACCTTTAGTACTTCTCAAGCCCTCTGAAATTTGAAAAATATGTCCTCTATTATGATCATGCCTAATTTTCAACGTTTAGAAGAGTCGAAGCCGGCCCATGCAAGATCCAACCATAAAGTTTAGAATTTGCTGAGTTCAGCCGGAGAAATCTTCCATAAGGTGAGTATGGTTGTAATGTGTAGTCTTTTTTTCAGTATAACGTGTATATTCTCAATCTCCGAGCAAAGGTCGAGGGTAATGTTTTCACACGACTCAGTATCCTGGTCGTAGTCGTAATGTCTTCAGTAGTCTTTAGTCCATACATAATAACGTACATGTAAAAGTATATAATAGTTCAGGAAAGAAATAGTAAGTAAAGTCGGTCGACAACTTAATTGATCAAACAGCTAAAGATTATGCCAAATCTAAGTACCAACCATATCCCAAAAATCCTCAGCATCCCCCAGTTTTTTGCTGGCCATCCCAATATTAAAGGGTCAGTGTGCAGAAATTGCCAACTTTTGCTTCCATTATCAGCAAACTAAATGGCCTTTCCATGTCTCTCAGCATGTCTCAGATCCTCAAGTCAACACATAAACAAATGCAGAGAGAGATCATGGGAGCCACAAACTCCACACAATCAAATTCTTTACAAACTTTTATTCCCTTTTTTATTATTACCTCAGATTAAAACATGCATGTTCCCTTGCTTGCTCCAATGAAGGCACATACTTGTTTATTAGTTGGGAATTTTTTGATTTGTTATTGCTCAAGTTCTGTAGATGATGTTGACAGAAATAAATTAAATGATATTTCTTTTACAGGAAAAGTCAAATGTCTGTTTGAAGAGGCTTTAATTTCAATGGTTTAGTTTTATAGAGCAGCAAACAGCAGTTTCAGCTAATTAGCACCTGATGCAAATGGTTTCATGGTCAACTTTAGAGTTTACTTTTAAGTTTGAATAAATAAACTAAGTATTGTGCCTCTTATAGCTAAAAAGCAAGGGGAAAAGAAAAAAGATTATTTCGGATGCATGTTGGTTCAATGCACCATGCAAACAGGAGACAAGCTCAAGGAATCACATTAGTTTCTGAAATTATAAGCTAACAGTGAGTAGCAAAGTTTAGATTCTTAGTTTAGTTTTTCCTTTTTTTATGAATAAAGTGCATAGCTCCTATCTTTTAATGTGTTGGTAACATGTTTTAAACTTGTAATATTTTTCATATATAAAAAAAAAATAAAAACTCTTTCATAATATTCAATCATATGAATATGATTGAACTCATCCACAATACTCAATCATATGAAGTGGGTCCCTCCCATTCTCTTCTTATGCCCATTGTGCAGCTGTCCCAAGTCTCTCAATTCTCTCAAACCTCCTCCAAATTAGTGTTGAGAGAATGAGGCAACAGTGCTTTTGAAAGTGGAGAGGGAAGAGTTTTCATAGAGATGCAAAGGCCTTGAAGTTATAGTTCAAATTATCTTTTAGAGAGGTAAAGAGGACCATAAGTTTCTTTTGTAACGGTTAGATTTTTTTTTTTTTTTTGAATCCCATATTTCCTCTTTTGCTTTTGGGCTCAACTACAATGCATCAAACTAGTATTTACATTCAAATCTAAAATCAAAGCAATTAGACTACGAATTGACATTGAAAAAGTATAGAGAAAGCAAAAAAGCACAAGAAGAAATCATAGCTTATTAAGCTTATAGATTGCTTGTGCTTCCTTTGTTTCTGGAATCTTGGAGACTAATTTTCAGTAATATATTCTCTTTCAAATGTTCAGTTGTGATCAAAACTTTGGTGGCAGGAAAAAGTATCTGAGTCTTCAAAATGATATTGTGCAGGTTTCAGCAAAACGATCGGCTCTTGGTACCAAAGATAATGAATACCTCATCGGTGTGTGACGATAATTCAGAGATCGATTATCCGACCTCTTCAGAAAGTCGGATAAATAGATCGAATACGGATGTGGGATGCTCTACTCCTGGTGGTGATTCACTGGACTACAGCCGTACGATATCTGAAATCTCAACATACTCCGAGCCCAGCAGTTCAGATGAGCCACTGGTTCATTCGGGGTGGCCAATTTCGAGGCTGGCAGGCCGAGCTTCGCCAGTTCTTTCAAAGCTCGGAATGAAGCAGCATGCCAAAGTCTTGGACCTGAAAACAGATGATGATGAAGTATCGAATTTAGGTGAGTTGTTGCAACTCAGAGTCCTTCTCTTTCACTGCATATACTGGATAAAAATGCATATCTGATTAATTCTGAAAATTGCGATGTTTTGTGAAAATTCCAGATCTTGAGCTGATGAGGGAGAGATTCTCAAAGCTTTTGCTCGGCGAGGACATGTCAGGAAGCGGGAAGGGCGTTTGCACTGCTGTCGCGATCTCAAATGCCATCACAAACCTCTATGGTACATATTGCAATCTCTAGAAACCTTTGCATTGTGTTTTCTACAAGACATAATCATTCATAACTTTGAAATTTTACCTGTTTTCTCCTTCGTTCCTTGAAGCTACTGTTTTCAGCCAGTGTTGGAGACTGGGACCTCTGTCACCAGAGAAGAAGGCAATGTGGAGAAGAGAGATGGATTGCCTTCTCTCAGTCTGTGATTACATAATAGAGCTCTATCCCTCTCTCCAAACTTTTCCCGATGGGACTAACTTCGAGGTGAGACCATCGATTTTGAAGCCTGAAAAATTTTGCAGTAGCATTATATTTCTCATTCTGAACACAATTGCAACCTGATTGTTTTAGGTGATGGAGAGCAGACCCAGATCAGATATCTACATCAACCTCCCTGCACTTGAAAAGCTGGACACAATGCTGCTGGTAAAGATTTTCGACATTTAGATGCATGAATTCGATGGAAGAAAGGATTTTATATAAGCTCATTTAAATGATGGCATATAATTTTACAGGAAATATTGGATAGCTTTCAGAACAACGAGTTCTGGTACGTAGACGAAGGGAACCAATCGCCGAGCCCCAACATCTCAAACTCTTTCAGACGAGTGATTCACCGGGACGATGAGAAGTGGTGGCTGCCCATTCCTTGTGTTCCGGACTATGGCCTCCGCGAGAAGTCGCGCAGGGAGCTTCACAAGAAGCGCGAGTGCGCGAATCAGATTCACAAGGCAGCTATGGCTATCAACAGCAGCATTCTTTCAGAAATGGCGGTCCCAGAATCGTACCTCGCGACACTTCCAAAGGTTTACTTCATCAAGATCACTTGCACTCATATATCACAATGTTGTATATGTTGAACTCATATCTGCAGCTGATGTGAAAAATTTTCAGAGCGGGAGAACGAGCATAGGGGACTCGATATATCGCTACATGTCGACTCCAGACAAGTTTTCACCGGAGTATCTTCTGGATTGCCTCGACATAACGTCAGAACACGAAGCACTTGAGCTCGCTGACCGCGTGGAGGCTGCGATGTACGTGTGGCGGCGCAAAGCAGCGAGCGTGAACAGCTCGAAATCGTCGTGGGACATGGTCAAGGATCTGATGGCTGATGGAGATAAGAATGTGACACTCGCAAGTAGAGCCGAGAGCTTGTTGTTGTGTTTAAAGAAGAGGCACCCTGGCCTGTCACAAACCACATTGGACTCCTGCAAAATTCAGTACAATAGGGTAACATGAAATCAAATCAATTGTACATGATTTATTTTCTTGTTTTAACGAGTATAAATCTGAAGATGGATGTTTACGTTGCAGGATGTTGGGCAAGCAATTCTGGAGAGCTACTCAAGGGTGTTGGAGAGTTTGGCATTCAACATTGTTTCTTGGATAAACGATGTTCTTTACATTGATGGATCTGTATCTTCAGTTAGAAAACAATGCTCAAACGATGATCAGCGATACCCCCCAAATGTTAAGATGTAGAGGTCCATTCTCTTCATGGGCTGATGCTGTTAGATTTTAGCAAAAATGATGTACTCAACACATAGAAAGAAAAAATTGCATCACCGACCCAGAAAAGAAAATGGTGAAGCATAATTTTAGTTTCAGTAGGGTTCATGTTCCCAGCATCACAATATAACGACTACTAGCGTTCATCTCTGATCAATATAGTGTTCTCTGTGATCTTAATATATAAGATATCTAAGACCCTGTCAACATATGGATGATAACAAAATTACAGCACTGCAATGAAGACAACACCCATTTTTACAGAAATTGGGTTCATAATTACCAATGAACAAAAATTGTGTACAAGGCAGGCAATGCAGAAGACTACAAGCATGTCGAAAGAAAACAATTCTGGCCTCCTTGAAAATAAACCTAGAGGTACCTGCAAGGGGAGGAACAGTTCACCAGGGCAACCCTAATTTGAACTGGCTACCGTTAATCAGCAAAACTTAAGGATACAAAGCCCGAGTTCACACTAATTTTACATGAGATGCAATGGCATCAACAAATCCGTTAATTCTCCAATCCTTTCCCAATCCCTACTCATCCTGGTATTGCTCGAAGCATCTGGGTGAGATGGTGATAGAACCGGCAAACGCCAACTTTCTTTCAAAATGGTGCACCATGATAAATGGGATTGGAATTGAAAAGAGCTACAGATCATATGTGAGATGATTTTTTCCATCTCAATTGAGGGAAAAAAAAAAATAAACTCTAATATATACAACAGCCTTGGCAAAGGCATGGCAGCAGAAAGGGCAGAATTTCAAGATGTTAGGTTGCCTGGCCCTGCACAAACCGGTCCACCTTCGATTCTTTTAATAGAAAAGTTCCATGAACAATTCTCCCCGGAAAAATCCTCTTCGCCCAACTGTGAGGGTTCCTGAACCGCAGATGCTCACGGCAATCATTTGCATGAGCCTGTCAAATTTGCTGCCAGTCTTCGACCACCAAATAATTGTACAAAGAAAAGGGGTCAGTTATCATCATCCAATGCTCCAACATATGTAAGATCTGTTCTTCTCACCCTCACAGCGCCCTTCAGCCAGCTGCAAGCCTTGAGATTGGAATGGTCCCCACTAGCAGCACCCATATTGCTGCTGCTATTTGAGACAGAAGCAGATATTGTACCTTCTTCTAGCAAGGTCCATGGGTCAATTTCCATATCTGAGTCCTGGGAAGCTAGTGTCTTACTTTTGGCGGATAAGTTAGTGGAAGGACGTTGGCAAGTAACGAGTCTTTGCAAGGGAGCTAACTGAGGAGTTGGTATGCCGGGCTGTAGCGATGCAAGAACTGTTGAAGAAAGTGTTGGAGGTTGGCAAGACAAAGAAAGTGGGAGAGATGGAGGTAAAATCGGCATTGCGGACTGAAGACGCCGCCTAACTGTAGTAGGTAGCTCCATGCGGTCCAAGTCAGTCTGCAAAAGAAATCAAGATCATATCAAGTACTACTATAACGAGCGCAATGCATAAACTGAAATCACGACTGCAATGCCTGAACTGAAACGTATCATGTGCTACTATCAAGACTGCAATGCTTGAACTGAAATAGCATGCATAGTATTAAAATAAACGACTTGAGTGGATGACAACTGAAAAGAAACAAATTCAAGTGTAATAGCACAAGATAGGACAAAGCTCTGAAGATTGATTTGGAGCAACACTCCCCAGTCTTCCCCTAATCAATTAGGTTGTCTAATATCTTTCACTACACAGAATGTGATGTAAGAGGAAGGTAAAGCACGTTTTTCCTTTCATCAATAATTTTACCATCTAAACTTTTTACAATCAATATGAGGTTTCAAGAACCAAAATACAAATCTGAAGGCCCCAGTGATACAGCCATGGAAAACACAGAATTATGTGAAAACGAGGATCTAGAATAAAACGTAGCTGGTCATGCAGTATAAGTGAATGCAAACATGGTTCAACCCTTGAAACTTTCAGAGAATGAAAGAGTAAAGAAGATAAGCCGGAGATGCAGTTTTGTTTTCCTCTTTCAAATCAAACAAGATAGCCCCCTAGATAATAATGTTGGAACTTGCCCCTACATGTTTATTACATGTTTTTTATTTCAATAAGATTTTGATGATAACAAATTTGTATAAATCATATCTTTGTACTCATACTTGTCTTGCAAATCTTTTTAACAAATCTCTTTGAAGACATAACTTAAACATGGAGCTAATGAAGTACAAGATCATAGAAGGATTTTTACATTTTTTTGGTAATTTTCTATATTTTTTAGAATATATACAAAGCCTTGAACACACACACATACACACGCTTAGTCGACTTCATCCTAGACTTAGTCGACTAACCCTAATATACTTCTCTTATTTACACACTTCATTTATATTGTAGTCGACTAATCCAAAGACCCAGTCGACTACATGAGTTTAACAGAAAATTTAGTTCTCTTGTTTTGTCAGATTAGTCGACTATAATATCTTGCTAGTCGACTATAACTTCTTACAAATGTTTTCTTATTTAAAAAGTTTACAGACTTGTAAATGACAGTTAGAAGTTTTTCTTACATAGTCGACTAATACTTTCTATAGCCGACTAATTTCTATTATACAAAAACTTGAGTTTATGTTATTTGTAAGTATAGTTGACTACAACTTTCATCCAGTCGACCATCTTAGGCAATTTTGCTATACCTAGTCGACTAACCTATATACCTAGTCGACTATATGAGCAGTTTCTGTTTGTTGAACATTTTTGATACTCTGCGTTTTTCCCACTCATTTTTAATTCAAATTTGAAATATATAACTACCCTAACAGTCTTATTTCTTTAGCTATAAATAGGGGTAAAGTTTATGGGATTTGACACAACTCTTATTCACATAATTTTCAGTCAAATAGATTCTGAAATTTGTGGTCTTCAGAAAATTCTCTATTTTCAATTTTTCTTCAACCAATTTCAAACATCTTGAAGAAAAACTAAAGAGTTTTCCTATAAGATTCTTGTAGGTTCACTCCTTTACAAAAGTCAAGTCTTATAGGATAATTTGTATTCATTCAAAGGAATGTCTTCTTGGTGTTAAGAAGAGGTGAACAGATTTGGCGAAGTAATTTGTCAAGTGGTGTACTGCTTTGGTTTAGAGGTTTTCAAAATCAGGTTAAGAAAAATCTCAAACGGATTGCTTGGGGATTAAATGTAGGTCAAGAGGAGCGAACCAGGATAAAATCTTTTATGTTTGTGTTTGCATTTTCTGAGATTTTTTCTGTTCATGTTTATTTTCTTGCAAGTTATTTACATTTCTTATTTAAAATTTTTAAAACACTATTCACCTCCCTCTAGTGTTTGTGTTGACATAGTTTTAGATCCTACATTTGGTATCAGAGCACGGAATAAATATGGCAACAGATTTTCCTTCATCCCAATTCAAGTAAGGGCATTCCACACAACGACCACCACTGTTCGACGGTTCAAACTGCAACTATTGGGAGTGTAAAATGAAAATTTACTTACAATCAATTAACTATGAACTTTGAAATATCATGGAAGCAGCATACGTGAAGCCTAATACCAATTATGACGCATGGAGTAAAGAACAGAAGTCCGTTAACCTTGATGCAAAAGCGATGTACGTACTCTTCTGTATCTTGAATAAAGAAGAATTCAATCCTGTGTCAACGATCACATCAGTTCATCAATATGGCAAATACTACAGGTAACCCACGAAGGTACAAACAAAGTAAAAGAATCTAAAATTTCTATTTTGTCTATAGGTTTGTACTATTCAAGATGAAAGAGAATGAAACTATTGCAGAAATGATTACAAGTTTCACCGATATTACAAACTCGTTAGTAGCCCTTGGAAAAGAGCACACAAGTAGAGAAAGTTAGAAAGATTTTTTGTGCACTCATGTTAGATTGGAAAAAGAATACTACTGTCATAGAAGAAGCCAACGTTCTATCAACGCTGTCATTGGAGAATCTCGTTGGAAACTTGATGGCATATGAAGTCCAAATTGAAGACAGAAAGAAGGATGAACAACATCAATCCAAAAAGAAAGTCCTCACCTTTCATGCATCTTTAGACGCAAAAAATTCAGATCAAGAAGAGGAAATGGCCATGATTTCAAGAAAATTAAGAAATTTCTTGAAACAAGATAAGTTTAAAAAGAATAAGGATACTAATAATCTCTTTCATCTTGAATAGTTCAAACCTGTGACCTGTTTCAAGAAGTTTCTTAATTTTCTTGAAATCATGGTCATTTCCTCTTCTATCATCTGAATTTTCTGCGTCTGAAGATGCATGAAAGGCGAGAACTTTCTTCTTGGATTGATGTTGCTGTTCATCCTTCTTTCTGTCTTCAATTTGGACTCCATATGCCATCAAGTTTTCAACGAGATTCTCCAATGACAGCGTTGATAGAACATTGGCTTCTTCTATGACAGTAGTCTTCTTTTCCCAATCTAACGTGAGTGAACAAAGAATCTTTCTTTCTCTACTTGTGTGCTCTTTTCCAAGGGCTACTAACGAGTTTGTAATATCGGTGACCTTATAATCATTTCTGCAATGATTTCATTCTCTTTCATCTTGAATAGTTCAAACCTGTGGACAAAATAGAAATTTTAGATTCTTTTACTTTGTTTGTACCTTCGTGGGTTACCTGTAATATTGTCATATTGATGCACTGATGTGATCATTGACACACGATTGAATTCTTCTTTATTCAAGATACAGAAGAGTGCGTACATCGCTTTTGCATCAAGGTTAACGGACTTCTGTTCTTTACTCCATGCGTCATAATTGGTACTAGGCTTCACGTATGCTGCTTCCATGATATTTCAAAGTTCGTAGTTAATTGATTGTAGGTAAATTTTCATTCTACACTTTCAATAGTTGCAGTTTAAACCGTCGAACAATGGTGGTCGTTGTGTGGAATGCCCTTACTTGAATTGGGATGAAGGAAAATCTATTGTCATATTTATTCCGTGCTCTGATACCAAATGTAGGATCTAAAACTATGTCAACACAAACACTAGAAGGAGGTGAATAGTGTTTTAAAAAATTCTAAATAAGAAATGTAAATAACTTGCAAGAAAATAAACATGAACAGAAAAAATCTCAGAAAATGCAAACGCAAAAATAAAAGATTTTATCCTGGTTCGCTCCTCTTGACCTACATTCAATCCCCAAGCAATCCGCTTGAGATTTTTCTTAACCTGATTTTGAAAACCTCAAAACCAAAGCAGTACACCACTTGACAAATTCCTTCGCCAAATCTGTTCACCTCTTCTTAACACCAAGAAGACATTCTTTTGAATGAATACAAATTATCCTATAAGACTTGACTTTTGTAAAGGAGTGAACTACAAGAATCTTATAGGAAAACTCTCAGTTTTTCTTCACGATAGTTTGAAATTGAGTGAAGAAAAATTGAAATAGAGAATTTTTGAAAATCACAAATTTCAGAATCTATTTGACTGAAAATTATGTGAATAAGAGTTGTGTCAACTCTCATGAACTATACCCCTATTTATAGCTAAAGAAATAAGAATGTTGGGGTAGTTATATATTTCAAATTTGAATTGAAATTGAGTGGGAAAAACACCAGAATATCAAAACTGTTCAACAGACAGGAACTGCTCATATAGTCGACTAGGTATACAGGTTAGTCGACTAGGTATAGCAAAATTGCCTAAGTCGACTCGATAAAAGTTGTAGTCGACTATACTTACAGATAACATAGACTCAAGTTTCTGTATAATAAAAGTTAGTCGACTATAGAAGGTATTAGTCGACTATGTTAGAAAAACTTCTGACGGTTATTTACTAATCTGTAAACTTTTTAAATAAGAAAACAGTTGTAAGAAGTTATAATCGACTAGCAATATATTATAGTCGACTAATCTGACAAAACTAGAGAACTAAATTTTCTGTTGAACTCATGTAGTCGACTGGATCTTTGGATTAGTCGACCACAATATGAATGAAGTATGTAAATAAGAGAAGTATACTAAGGTTAGTTGACTAAGCTTAGGATAAAGTCGACTAAGTGTGTGTATAAGTGTGCGTTCAAGGCTTTGCACATTATTCTAAAAAATATAAAAAATTACAAAAAATGTAAAAAACCTTTTATGATCTTGTACTTCATTAGCTCCAAGTTAAGCCATGTCTTAAAAGAAATTTGTTAAAAAGATCTGCAAGATAAGTATGAGTACAAAAATATGATATTTACAAGTTTGTTATCATTAAAAATCTTATTGAATTAAAAACATGTAATAAACATGTAGGGGCAAGTTCCAACATAGACTACATGGTACATATTAGAAATTGTGTGCATAAGAAGAGGTTTTTATCCTCTATTAATATAGTGCAAGAGCCTTGTGTGGTTCTCCCGTGGTTTGGGGTGACTATGGTTTCAAATTTTGTCCAAACTGATATTTACAGCCAATATATTGACAGTTACGACCAAGATGATAAGGATATTGTTTCTGAAACGATCGAGACAAAACAGCTGATTATTGCCAATATAGCCGTTTTTATATAAAAAACCTACAATCGATACTAAGACCAATATTGAGATTTCAAACCTTGAGGACACTCTGTTGGGTGCAACATAATTATTAAGATAAAGTGTAGTGCATAACATGTGCCATATATTGGTCTCTTTTAATCTCTTTTTCCCAGTGGGTGGGTTGGGTGAGAGGGAGAGAGTGGGTCTGGGTGTGATCAGTTGTCACGGTGTTAAGCAGAGGTTCAAGTTTCTTAGCATGTTGGCTTTCACACATCTTTTAAGTTATCGTTGTTCCATTTTATTTATTTTTTGGTGGTTGGAGGTTTGTGGTAGGGTTTGTGATGTAATACAGAGTCGCAATTACCTTCAAATCAAAAGAAATTAGGGTATCGAGGAGAAGAAATAGAAAAAAGAATTAGGGTTTAAGAAAAAGTATAAATTTGAGCTTCGCACCCCTTGCACCACGGGCTTTACACCCCAATCTCAAGAACTCAAGGCTAATGAAATTTAACTAGAAAATGTTAATTCATTCATTGTCCACCAATAAGAAAATATTGAGACCTATTTATAGGCTCCACAAGAGTTCATTTCTCGGATATAACCGATGTGGTACTAAAAATACAATAAAAGTAACAACTAGGCTCAAAAATAAACTAAGGCAATAAAAAATAACTAGCAACTGGTAATGCCCTCACCATTTCTCCCGGGGTGGGAGAAACTCAACCCTATCAAGTGCGGGCTCCCCTCACAAAGCACCTCAATCGAGCCAAAGTGATGGTCGTGTCAGCATCACTGGTACATCACATCGAGACCATCATGGTGGAGGTGGAGGTGGCCTCTGTGACGGATCGGCTGTAAAAGAGGGTAGCTCGATCAAGGCACTGATAGTAGACAGAGGCACATCATCCCTGCTGAAGACAGAACTGATACCAGGATCCCATAGAATGTCCAACTTGTAAGCAATGAAAGCATTCCTCTTCAGAATCCTATCAAAATATGTATGCCAGGAGTGCAACTTCCTCATGGCCTTTGAGTGATTCATAACCATCATCTTATTATCAATTGCAAATTCCTGCCAAATACTGCATAGATATGCAACAAATTTGTAGGTGTCATTGCAAATTTCTATCGGCCTAATAATATCAAGTGTAATGCAGTAGGCATTTTAGGCATAATTCCTAAAGATGGGAAAATGATATATCTGGGATGCCTAGGAGGGCGCACATCTAACCCTGCAGATAGAAGTATATTGGACTCAGACACAAACTCCAAACAACCAGAAAAAGAAGAAGCTAGAAACTGTCTGCTGGATCATGGCAAGGAACTCAGGTGACTCACTAGAAAGTGAATCGATTGGAACGACTATAAAATTGTACTCAGCACGAGAGGACTCAGATAATCCACAAGTGTCTTATGCTCAATATCATCCTCTATCAAAGGTGTAGCAAATGAATACCTAGAGCTCTGACTAAAGACACTAGAGTCCGCTAATTCAGGCGCAGACTCATATCATGAGCATGGGCGTCAACATCTAAGGATGTACCAGACTCGACTATCGCATCTACTACTTCACTAGTACCCTAATAAAATCCATGACCCTCAATAATCGGTGTTGAAACTAATTAATATGTCTTCAATTATAGTAGCAGTTTTAGAAGGGACGTGGACATCCACAACCACCTTCGAGTTGTCAAAATTATTGCTAGGCACAAATTCTAAAATGTTGACTCTCAGAGGGGCACTGGTAATCATAATGTCCATATCTCTCACACTTAAAAAATCGGGCTTTGGCATTAACTAACATTTTTAAAGTCAAGTCTATCTTTAAGGCAACATCAAAGGCATCTTCAATGGTGTCTAAATCATAAGAGCCAGTGATCATAGCACGCTTATTTTGAACCTTAAAATCCAAACAAACCTAGTTATAGTCGCAAAAATGGTGCTCTCATGTTACTACGATGGGTTAAGTCTTCAAATATGGCTATGTAATCCTGAACGGACAAATGACCCTGAAGAAGGTTGTGTAATAGTCTAAGAGGTGATTCTTATAATATTGACTAGTCATGATGGTTACAAATGCAAAATCTAACATGCAGATGCAGTGGAGAATCCTAAACTCAAGTAAACTAAATGCATGCACTAAATGAAAATAAAATATTCTAAAAGTTTTAAGTTCTAAATGCAGAGAAAATGCACTCTTAAAATGAAAAGAGAAACATTGATGTAACCACTAGATAGAAGCAAATAACAATTCAACCAACATATTATCGCAATTCAAATAGTAATTGCAAGTAATTTAACAGTTAATAATTCAACGCAAATTAGGATGTCACCAGAAGGGTGAGTCGTTCACACCCAAACGCAAGACTACTCACATAAGAGGCTGAAAGTCACTCACAAAAATCATGGCAGTAGTAATAGGACGTGAAAGATAGTTGCCTCGAGAACGGCGCATATTGGGCACGAGTCGGGCCAAAAACAGGCTATGGACTGTTGATGTGCTGATCTGGTAAGCTGAATCTGATAGACGACCGAAACTCAAACTTGGATATGAAGGCTATAGACGTGTAGTTCTGATCTCCACGAATCTACTGCTTCGAAAATGACTCGATTCGGGCTTGAAATGAGCTCGTAATGGCCTTCAGAAGATCTGCACTGCAACTGAACTTAGTCAGACTGAGCTCAGCGAATCAACTCGTTGACACCAGCAAGTGACGTCAGTAGTAGCAAGTCGGATCTGGTTATAACGGGTTGGGTTGGTTGAATATGACCCAATCTAAACCCAATAACTTAACTCTTATTGGGTTTAATGAATGGGTTTTGATCCATTTAATTCAACCCCCCAATAATCGCTTCTCCTTTCTTGATCTCCTGCTATGGTTCAGAGATCTCTGGCGTCGGCGGTGGAGGTCTGGCGAGGTGTTATCGGTCATCGGAGTTGGTGCAGTGTTAGCAGACCACGAGGGGAAGATCGGTGAGATCTCAGGCCTCCTGATCTGAGCGGAGTTGTGGGGCTTCGATGGCGGCGATGGTGAAGAGGCGGTGATGTTCTGACATCGATGAAGAGGCGGCGAAGAGGTGGCGGTGGTGAAAGAAGGCGAGCAGCGAGATCAAAAACTCGGAGAGTCTGTGGTGGCTCTGGGACTTCGACGGTGGCATGTGAAAGAGGTCGGGATGATGACAGCGAGTGGTGGCGTGGAGAAATGGCATCGTCACATTGATTGGTGGTGGTGATGTTGGTAGAGGAAGGAGAAGATGGTGGAAGCATTGGCTTCATCGGCAGAGGGAGGCGACGGTGGATCTGTGATGATGAGGTCAACTGATGGTGGAAGCATTGGCTTCGGCAGTGAAGTTGATCGATGTCGGCGATGATGAAGACAAAATCGATCGCTGGTGATGATGAGGTCGACCGATGGTGAAGAAGTCAGCGGTGGTGAGGATTTGATGTCGGCGGTGAGACATTGGAGATCTGAGCAGTGGATCTGGAGCCAAGTGGCGGTGATCGGGGCGAATGGTGATTGATCCGGACGGCGATAAGGGCCTTCGTCGGAGAAGACGTGGTGGGGTGTGGTGGGATCTTGAGATGGTGGCGGCGAGCTGAGATGGAAGGAGGTGGCGTAAGCAAGGATTGCAGCGGTGGGAGGTAAAGATGGAGGCGATGGTGGTGAGATTTTGAGATTGGTGGCAGGGATCAGGGCTCGTCGTCGTGGGCGACGAGGTCCGGCTGCAGGTGGAGGGTGGTGGTGACGGTAGTTAGAGCTAGGGTTGTTGATGTGAGAGAGGAAGAAGAGAAAGAGAGGAAGAAAAGACTGAACAATAGAGATTTGGATTTTTTTTTGGATTTTTGTGGGCATTTTCAGAGAATTTTGCTACAGTAATTTTTTATTTCGATCTAATCTTTTTTTAATTATTTTTTTCAGCAGACTAGGGTTGGGGAGAGGGCTAGGGTTTTGGGAAGACAGAAAGCAAGGGTTTTAGGAGAGGAGGAAGAAAATTTGAGAGAATTGGAACCAAAGCTCTGGTACCAAAATGATGTAATACGAGATCACAATCTCCTTCAAATCAAAAGAAATTAGGGTTTCGAGAAGCAAAAATAGAAAAGAGAATTAGGGTTTAAGAAAAGAAGATAAATTTGGGCTTCGCACCCCTTACACTATGAGCTTCACACCCCAATCTCAAGAGCTCAAGGCTTATGAAATTTTAAGTAGAAAAATTTAATTCATTCATTCTCTACCAATAAGAAAGTATTGAGATATATTTATAGGCTCTACAAGAGTTCAGTTGTTAGATATAACCGATGTGGTACTAAAAACACAATAAAAGCAACAACTAAACTCAAAAATAAACTAAGATAATAAAATACAACTAGCAACTGGTGGTGTCCTCATCAGGTTGTCTTTTGGGGGAGTTGGAGGCTGGAATTCATATTGAACCCCTCCCAGAAACAAGGCCAAAATTCAACACCGTCATCTTGGTAACCCACTTCCTAAATGGCACAATGGTGAACTCATGCCCTCTAAGACCGATCCATAAGAAACAGGTCAAACTAACTCGAATAAAAAAGAACTTTGAGAGAGAGAAAATTAAAATCCACATTCTCCATATAATCTCATCAGGAACTTATTCATGCAATAATGATGATGCTCTGAAATTTCAACATTACGAGTTTTATGCATGAATGGATGCCTGCCTAGTTCAAATTGCATGTCAAATGGACGAATTTGGTAAATGGAAAACCATGTGTGTGTTTGTATGTACTAGAGCTGATGTTATTGTTATTGTTGCTCTTATTATTATAACTCTTATAGTTATTGTTCTTTTTATATTGAGAAAGCAGTATGTTATATATTAAGAAAAAACGGTATTGTGCCCTTAGAACCAACCTGCAAGCTCTCTGCTACCTCATGATCAAACGCAGAAAAATCTCGGGGAGATTTGACGGTCGACTTGGAGGCAGGCTTGGGCTTTAACCAACTTGGCTTGTAACTGCTAAGCAAACCATGCAGAACCGATAAAAGAATGTCAAAGAGGCTGTCACCAGAATGATCCCATGAGGCAATGGTGGAAGCTTCTACATTTGACTCTGCCTCCCTCTTCTGAGGAACAACAGCCGCTGCACAAAGAGAGAGATCTGCATCCTCATGGATGAACCGGGTTCCAAGAAACCGGAGAATAATGGAGGCAAGTGTGTGCCTCATGTTTCTTGAAGATGGTTCCCTGCAAAATAACAAAGAAAAAAATATTCAGGACAAGCCAGTATGCCACCCCTTATTACAGAGCAAATGGAAGGTGTAACGTCAAACAAAGAATATATTCAAAATAAAATAAGTTAACAGTCACTAAGAAAAATATATTATATATTAAAGAAAAGTATGAATTTTATGAAAGGAGATTCAGATATACAGCTCAAGTCAATAAATGTCAGCAGAGATTCTTGTTAAAGATCCAACAGATTATCACCACGCTCCTCCATACAAATAAATTTATTAAAAAAAAGTTCCTCACCAAATCCACACACACACACACAGAATATTTTTAGTTCTTCAAACTGAACCTTTGCCTTCTCTCAGAACCTTCAAGACATCTTTCCTCTTCTAAACTGGATTATATATGGGTAGCACACAATCTAAATTGGTTCAGTTCTAAAAAAAACTAAAATTTCAATCTTCAATTAGTAATGCAATATGAGCATGGTATTGGAAAAGAAAAGCATGTTAAAGTGTATGCAATTGATAGGATAAACAGAGGGATGCTTGGAGGAATGTGCCAAGGGCACGAGCCCACCCGCTTGCCCATCCTTACACAAAAATGCATGTATGAGCCCCACAGCTTTGAGTTTCCTAAAGGTGCTTCTGTACATGTCAATTCCTAAATTTCATTTGCATCACATATCCAAGGTCAAACTCTTGTTTTTGCAGTACTCTCAAAAGTGAAGAAACAAAGTCCTTATTCTCTACAGCACACAAATGCATAACATATCTCCCACAACCTAATAAAATATCTAAAAAATAATTTATCCAAAGATCAATGGTGAAACAAAGTTTTCATTCTCTCCAGTCATATTAAGCACTCAAATTCATAACATATCTCCCACTCCCAAATAAAATATCAAAATAATAGGTTATTCAAAGATTAATGGTGCAGACAGCTGTTCAGAGGAATTTATAGAGCTCCGTATGGGGAATCACGTGCTCGGAAAAATTCCAACAGGCAAATGAACTGTCTTTGATATAGGCATCAATTAGAAGTAAAGCATAACTTTTCAATTTAATCAGGGTTCTTTTTTTTCTCTGACTACTTAATTTATGTTACAGTAATACGTTAAAAACTGACATTTGACACTCATAAATACTGATATTTTCAACAAGAAAACAATGTCATGTAAAATCAATGTTATTCACCATCTGTCAAAGATCAAGCATAAGAGGTGATTTGAACTCGACATAATTGTTCAAAATCAGCAAAGGAATACGTGAACAACAGGTTTTAAAAGATGATATATTAGTTGCTTTCAGAAGCAGTAAGAAACGCCAATATCAAAGAATCCAGATCAGCTGGAAAACATTGTCAAGACAAGCCGATGCCTCAAGGTAGAAATAAATTTTCCCAGTTAGTTATGTGCAACAACAGAAAACTCCGAGAATAATGGTCAAGACTTTCATAGCCTAGTATCTAGACAACCATTAAATAAGACACATTGGATGGATGAAGTTCAGTACATGGACATGTGGATTCTCACGGTAAACATCATAAATTTAAACAGAAGAATTACATCATGGGTGAGGCTTTATTACTCCATAGTTATGCCCACCTAAAAAAACACACATCATGCAATAAAATTAGATGATCCATCCCGTTAATCTTGATCTACAAAATTTGAAAACTCTATGCACAAAAGAGCATCCATTTTGAAGGTCATTTACCTATGCTTTAAGTGGTGGCAAAATGAACAGTTTTCTAACACTTAGAAGTCATTCATTTTATAATCACATGATGCATGAGTAACTGGCCTTCAAAACACGTGATCTTTTGTCCATAAACCTTTTAAAACATTTAAGTCAAGATTAAGCAATGGATCCAATGTTGTCAAGGCGCAAAGCGCACTACAATGCCCAAAGAGCCTAATGTGTGTGAGGCGCAAGCGACGCGCAGCGCTTCACCTTAGCGAGGCGCAACTGTTATCATTTTTTTAATTTGAAAGATTATGAAATCAAAGATAAAATCACAAAATACACAATAAATAACAAGTTAGCAATTAAGAACATTAATAAAATAAGAGAAATGTGGATAGTAACAGTAACAAAAAGCAGTAAAAGATTAGCATTTTGAGGGAGGAAAAACAACAGCAGCTCAACTAGTAGCAACACTAAAGGAGCAACAACACCAACAACAATGATAGAAATGATAGAAAGAAGATGGAGAGGAGAAGAAGAGAAAACCTAGTTCATATTGAGTGCGCACCTAAATGTGCTTCAGGCCGCCTTTCGCTTCAAGCGAGGCGCAAACGAGGCGCATCGCGTTCGCTGAAGGGCGCACCATGCACCTCGCTTCGCCTCACGCGAGCGCCTCACTGTGCCTTTAATAACACTGAATGGATCATTCATTTGTTTTGCATATTGTACACTTTTATAGGTGGGCATAACTAGCAGCTTGGTTATGCCTTGAGTATTAGCCTATAATTTATATATTATAGAGAAGGGGGAGAGCGAGAACGGAAAAACAGCTGACTCTCATGTGTCGTTGATGTGTCAAAATCTCAACCTCAAATCTACTCTTGTACCACCAACAACAAGGTCAGAAATTATACATTCTTATACCACATAGACAAAATAAACGAATCTATTATTCTAGCCTCGGAGTAGAGCTTTCAATTAACTAATCTTGAGACCAAAAGAATGCACCAAAAGTTATAAGAGAGGTTATATAAAAGTTCAACAAGACTCGCAGCGTGCAAGAGAGGAAGGATATTGTGTGTGTGTGTGTGTGTGTGTGTGGTTGGGGGGTGTTGTTAGTGAACTTAACCCTTTTGAAAAATTGAGAAACACTTAAACTGCATACAGAAATAATGTAAGAGCTAGCAAAATAAAAATCACAGTAGTTCTAAAGAAAGAATTTACCTATCGGCATAAACAATAGGCAAAAGTCTCACAAGAAACAGCAACCGCAACCACATTGATGCTTTCAGTGCTGCTGCAGAGGGTGGCGAGGAATCAACCACCGCTGTTGGTCGTCTCCCCATTCCAGGGCTTCCACCACGCATACCCTTGCGACTGCTGCTTTTGTTAGAAGAAACTTCAACAGCAGATGAGATAGTGCTAGCCTGCTTATTACCACCACGTGCAAGCATGTTTATCTGTTGGTCAATGGTACTCATTTGTTTTATCAACTCAGCAGCAAATGAATTGCGCAAGTCACTGGAGCTCCTATCTATACATGGAAGTATTAGTTCTGCGAGTGCCTTCTCAGTGACATATTGCTGGCGAAAGCCAGAGGGGCCAGTATCAGCCAATGATGAGCTATTTTTGCCAGGCCTCTTGATATTTATGAATTCATCTACAACTTCCCCTTCTTCAATTGAAACGGATTCCAGTTTGTTTCTATCAACCCTGGTAGCAACAACATCTCGTGTGGAACTTGACCAGCCCCACGGTTTCCAGAACTGGGCTTTAGTTGAAAGACCTTTGCGCTGAGCAACAGATATAAGTTGCTGCCGGATGGATTTGCGTCCAGACAGGACATCACCACCGGCTAAAATCCATTTTATATCCATTACTAGAGACTCCTCCAATGATCTTCCAAGTAGATGGGCAATTTCCGCATAAAGAGGTGCTGCATCAGGTCTTACAAGAATTCTTGTAAGAACAATTTCAGATAAAAATTTTTCACTTTCAGAAATTGCAAGATTTTCAGCATTAGGAGATAATGATCGAATGGCCTCCACAAAGGACATATCCTTTGCATCTATTTTCTCAATAAGAGCTTGCTCATTCAAAAGAAGCCTTAGTTCAACCCACTGCCAATGAAACTTTGCAGGCTGCAGAGTATCAAAAACATGCACAACCTTATCCAGAATCTTCGCCTCATTCTCTCTTGTTTCATTAGGTGCAGATACCCATGATCCATCTTCCTGCAATAAGGTAAAGGGAGGCATTTTACAATCAACAATCGCATTCAAAAATATCCTTGCACGAAGAGGAACAAATGCCATTGTTTTCAAGTGTTTATCAGGACTATGCATTTCAAGCACTGCAGCAAACTCAGAATCACCAATGTCACTGGACAGAAGATCATAGAAGGCATGAGTGTTCCGTAAACACAAATCCCGTAACGGATGGTGCCTGATAGCATCACCAATGGCCAAGGACAAATAGTGATACAACTGGATGTCTTCACGAGTTGCAATATTGCTGCTGAGAATATACGGCCTCCAAATGACCATGGCAAAGATTGAATATGTGGGAGGAAAGACCAAACTCAGAGGAAGCGTCCGCTGAATCCTTGAAAGAGCTAATATGTATGGTTCACCCACAATATCCGCGAGAAGACCATCAAAAATAGTTCTACAGTTGCCAATAAGCAACCGAAACCAATGCACATATACTTCAATGGAATGTTCGAGCTTGAAACTGCCACGTGATGTACCATTTGAACTGATCCTTGTACTTCTAATGAACTGTTGGACATCCAAGCCTTCCTTTAATTTGAAAACCACTATCATCCTCTCAAGGCTAGTAACTCCATGAACAATAGCCCCAACAACAAGAGCAGATACAGCCGCAGCAGCTTTTGCAGCCCTTCCAGCATATATCTTGGCAGAATTGTTCAAATTTTCATTTGAATGATTGGGATTCAAATCATGAGTTTCAGGAGATGGTTGGAATTGGCTGCGATGAACCTTTCCGGGGACATAAGCTCCAGAAACCGCTGCGGAAGCTTCAGCTGCCAAAGCTAGGTCGAATATGCGGCTAAGACGTTCTCCAAGAGCATCTTTAAGCAAGCACAGGGAACTTATGTGAATATGTATAATGTGCCCAACACAACTATGTGAACTTGTTGAAGAGAAGAAATTTTGGTAGTTACTGCTCAGAGTGACATCTAACAGTTTTATCACAGCTGGCCCTACACTATTGACAATTGCAGAAACAGCAGATGCCACTATAGACGGATCCCCTTCCAGAGTAGCACCACCATTTTGTCGAATGCAGTCAATTAGACCTTGAACAATGTCTTGAGCTACTTGATAGGTGTCATCCCATTTTACAGGGGGGCTTTTAGTAGTGGCCCCTGCGAAAACCTTTCTTTCTTTTCCGTAAAAATGGTGAACAGCTTCCTCAACATGTCTTTGGACTATTTCTTTCATGATTGGGCCAGTTCGTGAAATCCTTCCACTCATCTTTTGACGGAAATACTCATCAAAATCATTCATACCTGCAGAGACACCAGAAGAAAATCCTAAATCTCCATCTAGTGTCCGTCCTGCATCAAGTTCTGCAAGGAGCCTCTGATCACATGTATGTCTAAATTTCTTTTCCCATTTTACCACACTAGCAACCTCTCTATACTTCTTGAGCAAATTTCGAGCATAAACAAAAGCTCCTGAAGCAATGATTCTTCCATTTGATGCCAACATAGAAACAGTTCGATGCATTGAAGCTGTTAGGACTTCTGGCAAAAGGTCTGCTGCTACAATTACATTCTCATACCTGAGTAGGGTATACATATTTTCAAAATCAATGAGACAGAAAATCAAAGAAGCATCTAACAGGAACCATATTTAATTTCAGTGTCAACTACAAGATAATATGAACGACTTTAATATCAATGATAAAATAATATACTCAAGAAGAAAGGACATGCAAGGCAAATAGAGAATTCCCTGGAGGTTATGATGCCAAAGAATGTGAACTCATGCAGATGACCGGAAAACATTATAGATCTATCATAGCAAATCTAACCTTCAAAACACATGCAAATCTAACCTTCAAAACACATGAAACCCAAAAAGTAACATGATAACCGTTAGATGATCATTGAACAAATTAACTAATGCCGTTCTGGCAGGTGAGAAAGGAAAATACAAGTAAAATCCTAAATAACCAACTTCACAGTATTAAATATACTTCAATATACATAAAACTTCCAACTTATAGGGAAACTATGATACCTGGATCAGTTATATATAAAAAACAGACGTGACCGCAAGTGTGATGAGTGTGAAATGAGTAGCTGGAAATGTTGAGAATATGCCAATAAAGTGTACAACAACAACTAAGCCATTTATGCCAGGTATTTGGGATAGGCTACATGAACCAAAGAAAATTACGCCGGATCGGGCACATGGATCAGCCTTCATGAAGTGCCAATAAAGTGTGTGAATCTAAAAATATACTTTCAGCACATGCTTGAGAAGTGTAAGATATATGTCCATGAAGTGTCACTGTCCACCAAGGACACTAGTCACACTATAGAAGTGTCTGTCTAAATAACTGTCCTTTCAACCCCTCTACTTCTGATAAATCTTAAGATCTGATTTTGGGTTAGGTAAAAATGCGAGCATACTGGATATTCAGAGTTGAATCTTGTATTCAATTTTGCAAAATAGTTCAGGTGTAATTAGTATATTCAGAAGGTAAAAGTGAAGAAAGAAGGAAAAGGATTACATCAAGTGTACAAAGAAAAGAGGCTTATAGCTGTAACTTCCTTTAGCTACGAACAGTTACAAAAACTTGGAAAGCTGGCTGTAAATTCATAAGTTAATGATGCAGCAGATTGTTCCGGCAGCTAAAGTTTCTATTCTCTTGATGAAGAATAAGAAACAGGACAACAAAAAAAGAACTGGAAGAGCAAAGAGAAGGATTGCAAGAGAAGGGAGATAAAGAGGTAATTTGATATATGGGGAAGCAAAAGAAAATAAGGAAAATCTTACAAATTCTCACAGAAGACAAGGGAAATAGAGATGAAAACTAAAAGGCAAAAAGATTAATTTGAGCTACCTTCCTCAAATTAATACTCATTAATTCAACACTCAGAGTCAAAGTTCAGTTTTGAGCTCAATAAAGACTCATTAATAGAAGCATCCACAACGCTCAAACATAATCTAATTGACTCTACAATCTTCACAGCAACTTGTAGCCGACATTGGACCTCCTGCAATGTTTTTATTTAAAATAGGACTTTATATTAAGAGGGCATCTCAATTCAAGGTTAACAAATAAACAATGATTTAAGCCTACAAAAAGTTCTAAATCAATTGAACTCCTAATCCTGTGCTATATTTATCCTTTTAACAACTTGAACTTAATAAAAACTAATGTATACATCAACATTGAGAGGTTTAAAATACTGGCAGTTTATGACATTTGATCAGAACCAGATGTTCAGCATTGTATGCACCCCGTCCAACTTTTGCCATGCACAGCAATAGAAAACTATCCAAGACCACTACAAAGCCGCTACTAGCATGCCACATATATGTTGCTTAGGTCAGTTCTCTTCATTCTTGAAAAAAGTAGGCATATTTATACATAGTGGGATTGTGGTAGCTCTTTTTAGCTTGGGAGCCTTTGTTCTTTTTCTTTCATGTCTCCCTCCATATTTAAGTATTGGACTGGTACTGATGTCTAATTTAGGAATACTGGGACTGGCACCGCAAAGCTCAAGTGAACAGTGGTCCACAAGGTTAATATGCAACTACCTTCCTATACTAATGTGTTGACCCAACTTACCTCAAAGTCCATCGTGAGGGCGGACAGTACGCTTTCATGGTAGTGGTATTATCCTATCAATTTATACAAAGAAATTCATGAAGCTAACTATGGTGTAGGATACATTTAAAAATAATGATTCCTGCGTTTCAACATATGAGGCATCCCTCATTATCACTTACCCATACTGGATGAAGAATTGCATAAACACAAAAAAAAAATGTAATAAGTACAATTATAGAACGCTATCAAAAAATTAGGCAAAAACAAAAAAGAAGATACATTATAATTAATGGAGAAACAGCATGAAAATCAAGTCAATGAAATCACTGAATAACCATCTGAGAATCAAATCATCAAAAAACTAACTAACTGAGCATAATAAAAATGAAAGTAAACCACAAGACATTCATGGGTGCAGAAATTAATACCCAATAAATAGTGTCAACATACCTCTGAAGGGCTGATAATAGAAATCCCTCCCCAACTTGAAGGGTATGGGCTTCCCTATTTTGGGTACAATCACAACATTTCTTCCAGCATGAACTGTACTGCTAGCTGCACTGACAATCTTCGGCAACAACCATAAAATAAGCCTCACAGCTGAAATCAAGTCACAAGAAATATCCAATATGTACAAGATGGCAGATAGCTCATCTTCACCTAATCTCCACTGGCCAGCATTCCTATCATCAAATGGTACAGAAAAGGCAGTGGTACAATTATTTTGCTTTGAAGAAGACTTTTCATTTCCTTCAACCAGTTGTTTGATTGATGTTAGTAACCAGATTGAAATTGACCTCTTTTCAAGCAGCCTAAGCTGTTTTAGTGATTTCCCAATATCACTGATAGGCACAGCTTTCTGTTCAACATCTTTGGGAACTTCACCCTCAATACCAGATCTATGGTGGGGACAGCTCAATTTATTATCACATACATGACTGGTAGATGCTCCCTGGCCACTCTCAATCCTGGCAGCAGCCAACTGCGCGAGACTTTGAGTTTTGCGCACCATCTTCTGTCTACCTCTAGAGGCGTGTTTTGTCAACTTAAGAGGTGGATCAACCTTAAATGACTCCTGGGACTTTGGCCCCTTTCTCACCCACCACGTATCTTCATCATCTGACTGGTTGAAAGAAAATGCTTGATAGGAAGAACTCCTTTCATCACCTAACTTTTGCTTCTTTACTCTCCTACATTCCTCACAACCTGGCGTGCCTTCCACCATATCCATTTTGATGCCAAATGAGCCAAAAGGTCTTTTGATACTCCCTTGAGATTCATCAGCTTTGGCTTCAACTGGCACAGAACGAGTATATGGTAGACGCAACAAGGTTGAAATTAAGCCCTTCAATTCTGCAACTTGCTTCTTCACTTTGGAATGCCTAGAAGAGGAAGAACTCATAGTTATATCTGATTTCCTACGGGCCTCAACCAAATTAGATGCTGCTAAATGATCCTTTTGCTTCTGTAAAGAAAAATTCGTACTAGTGTTTGAATGACTGGAATAGTCACTAAGAAGTCCATGAAGTAGAAGCCGGCGTTCATTTGAGTAAACATGGGCAGCCTCATACAGGAGTGCAGATTCTGCAATCTGGGCCTCTTCCAAGACATCAAGCAAACAGGTTCCAGGAAGCTGCTTTAAAATTCGATGGTGTCTTGCTCGTCTTTCCCGATCAAATGCAGTCTCATTCCGATCCATAATTCCACTAATTATTAGTTGCCTTAAATAAGCCTGAGGATGAAAGATACCATTACGTATTAGTTCCATAACAAGAACTTGAAGACGCTTGAAACTTCCAAAACATCTCCCACTCTCATGCTGATCTAACCAACACACAATAATATCATGCAACGGGCCGGGACTTTGGAAAATGTCCAATTTACCCTTTCTGTCATCTGAGGTGTTCATATTACTTCCAACAGAAACATTTTCTAATGTGACCCGACCAAAAACATTATCATGCAGTGAAACAGATGTTTCACTGGCATTACCGGCATTCTTGGACTCTAATGGATTATGCATGTCTTCTTTCTTAAGCTTTAAAAGGAGGACTGCAATATAAACTTGTGCAAAATCCTTTCCACCAGTAAACTTTAGATTCTGAGGGAGGGCAGTGCGGCAGTCCCTATAATCACATGTTGCCCACTCAAAAAGGAAAAATACAGAACAAATAAGAGACAAGCTTACAGTCCCAATCCACTTCAAAGAAGACCGCAAGCATGGGCTAACTTCTGCAATCCACCGTTCTTCAATAGCCACATCAGACAAATCTTCAAAAAGAGAGCTGTAAGCTGATCTCATATCTCCCACCAGCAGAGCTTTATCCAAGAATTGGAGAACTTTCGCTGCACCATGACCTTGAAGGCTAGGACTGACAATCTTCGCAAGATTAGAAGCACGTTTCTGAATAGTGGAAATTACATATCCAAAGGACAAATATCGAAGATGAGTATCTTCTGTGCCTAAGCGATTATTATCTTCACGCTCAGGTATCCTTTGTAAAGCATTTCCATAATTTATATCAGAAAATACACAGGTTGGCAGCTGAATGCAATCCAAGGCAACGAAGGTATCAGGCACGGCGAGTACCAAATAATGAAGCATCTCAATCAAGGCAGAAGCGAGGGGTGGAATTTTAGAATCATCTAGCAAACTCGAACCACCTGGACACAGATCATTTATGGATCGGACAGCTATGTCCACAAAAGTTCGTACATAGGTCTGTGAGAGTGATATGCTCTCCATGACATCACATACAACAGGCAAAAGCAACTCTAAAGCCTCTGCTGACTCCTTCTCCTGAAGGCAGCAATTGAAAAAACATTTAAAACATGACAAACAATCTGCTGGAAACAAAGTGATAAGATAGTATAACCAATGAAGATTCTCTTTCTGGCGAAGGCGAGGAGATCGATTACCTGAAGTTGACTGAGTACCCACTCGATGATAACAGAAGGAAGAAGAAGGCCTTCCACATAATGCCAGTTTAAAAGGCGAACCATATACCACCATTTAAACTGCAACGATGGCTCCTCAACATCATGGATACTAGATGCTGAGTCAGTTCTCTGCTGCGCCAAACCCGGCAAAGCATTTTGCGGCAAGTGATCCCTGCCTGACACAGATGCAGGAAACCCATCTTTTGAAAAAAAATCATCCAAGAGATGGTTCAAGTACTCAATGACATCCTTTGTCCACAATTCAGTACGAGAAAATTGTGTTTTATCCGGTGTTCCAGATGAAACACTGCTGGATACAGGGCGAACCTGAAAATGCCAACAAAGATAAATGCCTTAGACCCGACATAATTGAATGAAAAGGTATAACTTAATAAAAAAATAATGAACAAAAAAGTCTGTTTGGCATGATTACCTGATTAAGATAAGTAACTTTGATAAACCATGTTGCTTTTAGTATTGGAACATTATAACGAATGAGAACTTCCAAGAGAGATTTCCTTCGATAACCATGAGGAACATGGTCCGCCAAAGAACACAATCTCTTATGTTGCTGTGATAGAGCCTAATAAAACAAAGTGGATGGTGAGAATTTGTAAAAGCAATTAAGAAGAAAAACTTCATCCCAGTGAGAGGAGATGTACTATATAGTATATATATAGACATAGACATGTACACAACCATATTCTGATTCATCTATGTGTGATTTCATATATCAATGCACACTTAACGACCAATAAAGAAAGAAGCTGACAACCATAATTGATTAATTTAAAAACTCTTCATCATATATTGATGAACTCGAGAAAAACGAACAGAATGGAATAGCAGGGTACTGGAACACTGACATAATACATCCACTGAAAAAGTGCAAGAAACATGGAGTATAACAGTAAAAAGTTGAATAAAACATTTCAAGAAATATAAGCAAACGAGGATAAAACAATGTACTTTAACACAAAAAAACACATGCACATAATACATACACACATGTACATAGAGTGCACATGCACATGCAGACAAAGACAAGTATATTTCTGTAATATACAAAATGCAAGCATATATATACTAAAATATACATGTGTTGGCACGCACACATGCACACGCATATTATGGACACAGAAAGTGAAAAGTATGTAGCAGTTTAACAAGATTGAAATTTATTTTTCTAAAATGTGTATCTTCATTTTCTAATAGGGAACTCAACAAAAAGAACAGGATTCTTTGTGGGAATGAAGGCCAACATGGGCATTTAACCCAACCCCAACCTTTTACCACCGATTAGGCCTTTGTGGAAAAGATCTGGATTACTGAAACACAAGATAGTAATAAGCCATATCCACTGAAAGTGCACATCAGGAAAATGTGAAGTATCACAATAATCAGTAGAATAGAAATTCTAAAGAAATATATGCACAACCAAGATTCCAAATAATGTGGATCCTACAGATGCAAGTGATACAGTGTAACTCAACAATAATCCAGTAAACAAGGTTTTGATTCTGAAGCTGGTAGAGACAAACAAATTCAAAACAACATAAGTTTGAAACATCAGGGGTTTCAACTGAAAAGTTGAAGTTATTTCCACTAAACACCATTTGATTCAACCAGCATCGATAACAGAGCGATGAACCCTGGGCTGGAAAACTAACAATATACTCTGGCATTTTTCCAGAATATATAAAGTTATAAACAAGTAAAGTGACCACGGGAATGTCTCCAATTCCTCCCATTGGCGCTTCATACACCAAGTTTTAGTAACTCCCTATAGCACATCTATCACATGTGTTAATCTTCAAGACTCTTAGTTTGGAAGATTGCCTCTTTACTTAAATCTCTAAACCATAATGCCAACACTATAACGTAAGAAAGAAAAGTTTGTCTTCCGCATGGCATTGCTGCTAAATGACTAAAAATCCTGATCAATTAAGACGCAGCATCAGCCTTGAACAAGGCATTTTAAACAAGCACTCAATCGGTCTAGGCAAGAATTTGTCTACCTTGTCCTATAGGACAATACCTTTTCAATCCACTCCAAGAAATCAGTGCAATAAAACACACACACACACACACACACACACACACACACACACACACACACACACAAGGTCAAATAATCTCAAAAATCACTTTATTGGCAAGACCAGCTAAATCATCCACATATAAAGCATATAAACCATTCTGAAAATGACCATAAACAAATAGGTCCGAAGCCATTCAACCTTTTTATTGAGCGGACATCAAATTCCATTCACTAGCTGCCTCTTTTACCTTGCATTGCAAAAGGAACTAGTCACCTTAAACAGCAATAAGGTAAATTTTCCTTACTGCCAACTAGCCTTTTACAATTTATAGAATGCCCTCTGTTATCATAGTTTCCTCAACCACAAATTTGGCACCAACTTGGAGAATTCATGTCAGATGACAACTGACACCAGACAGCCACAGAATTATGTCAAATATTGTATGAACCTTTGTGCTTCACGACTAACCCTATTAATCGATGAGGCCTCAAATATGATGATGTAAACAAGCCATTAAACGAAAATGTGAGTGAAAGGTGCCTAATGTAAGGACATTAATGATCATTTACTACATCTCCATTATTATCTATGATATGTAGGTAATTTCTCCCTGCTAAAAGCTAAACATGCCCGTATCTGTGACACAACATGGGTGCGCCCATGTCTGATTCTTGTTTATACAGCATTACACCTTTCATTGTAGCTTGTAAGATTTTATGAATCAAATAATTACCTATTTATCTTTAGTTTATGCTGTAAGGTTACTTCATATACAATTCCAAACAGGCATGCAAGTAGACTTCATGTCAAATTTTTCTTTATATATTTATCAGTTTTCATGTCAAATTTTTATTATGTAAGCCCACGCTGTACAGTTTATGTCAAATTTGCATCTATATACACAGATTAGCAGGAACATAACAATGCCTTCATGTGTGCACTTAGGAGAGCTGGTGTGTCTTGCATCAAGGGTCCATACCCGAATATAATGATGATAATAATAACAATGTGTTACTCAAATCTTAAACTAAATTAAATTCTACACAACCATGAATTAATTAAAATCTGAAACCAAGTATTAAGTGATAGATGAACATAATGAATACATGCTAAATATTTCACTTCATGTTAACAAAGAAATATGGGTAATTAATATTGTTTATCACAAACCTCAATCCATTTCCTACGGAAATCTTCAACACATGGCCTTTGGTCAGGAAAAGCACCTGGCTTTATCAATAATGGTCCAGAAAGGGGTACCCCGTAAACCTGGCCAGCCTGTCATATGTCAAACATCAGATTCTAGCATTACGCCTTTGGTGCTAAAACTCATAAGAATGCAGGCATTCTAGAATATGCTAATGAATCTTCATATAGAATCAAACAAACTATGCACATTACAGGAAAAAATGATTGTATGAGAACTATATACCTTCCGCTTCTGGGCACGAGATTCATTGATAAGCCTGAGGCGCTTCCGTATTGCCTGAAGAAGAAAACATAACAAAAAAATTACCAATGAACCTTATTTACATAAAGATCTTGTAGACACAGTAATTTACAAGTTCTTAGTTGCAATTTCATCTTCATTCTCTCCATTTAAACAAGTCCTTTCAAACTACAGAAACAGCTAGCACACACTTATAAAAGAACAAGAAAGTAGAACAAGACAATAAAGAGCCATAAACTTATAGAGAGCAAGAAAACTGAACGTGATAAGTAAAAATTAGAAAAACCAATTAAGTCACAGATTACATTTGCTCCTTGAAGAATGAAGCAGTGCCAGTACTCACCAACTCTAACAAGGAATTACGAAAACAAAATTGAAAACTTTCTCTATTGCGTAAAAACATGACCTCATTAAGTATATAATGCTTAAAAAATTTTAAAAAAATGCAACGCAGAACATGAACTAAAGAATTGCATCTTATAAAGACCAGTCACCAAATTAACAATTAAACATTTCAGAGAGAGTGAATGCACGATCAAGACGAAATAAAAAAACAATGCAAGTACCTCTTTGCACTTTAAGATAATCTCAGGTTTTGAGAAATATGTCGTCTGGGTCAATACAATCTCTCTAGCTTCCTAATACAGCAAGCCAACAAGAAAGAAAAGTCAGGTTAATAGTTACAGAAAGGATTCCAAGGAAACTTCCCAATACTTAAAGCAAACCATGAGAATGAACTTCAATAATATATGATTTACAGATAAAGCTAAACAAAGTGAAAATTAAAAAAGAAAAGAAAAGAATGACGAGTGAACTTGCTACTGCAGTAGCACGATGAGTGACAAAATGAGAGCCGATACCTACTGCATAAAAGCAACCTGACATGTATAAAAAGAAAATAAGTAATTTCTGTACGCACACATAAATTTTGCCAATAGGTGGAGGAATATCTAACTCTGATGAGTCATAACCATGCATGTAAGGATCAAAAAACCAGCTTAACCATATAAGAAAAGCAAGCAAACTTCTGCATAGTTGAATTGGTGTCCCATGGCATACTATCAGATATGGTCATTTTGCTATGAAACATGACATTGATCACTCAACCACGAGTAATTTGAATTCCAAGTTCAAACTGTAGTTTATTGTGCATAAAGAAGAGTGTAGGCTATTATATCTAACAAAACTTTGGCATGATAATGGAAAATGCCGTCCATGATAGTAAGAAGTGAAGAAAAGACACAAAAACAAGTTCACTTCGATATTGGACTAGTTCCAGCAAATGGTTATATGTCTTGTTCTTCGCATCCTTATTGTTTCATTTGTTAAAGCATTTGCTTGTAGATAGTACACCTCTTTGCATAGTATATATGGTACTCAACATGAAGATGAACATGATAATTCTAGCATGCATCAACTTGGAGAGAAGCCATACCCCAGTAGATTAATATATATCATCAGAAGAGTAATAAATGTGACGAGAGAACCTAGACTTTTCAATGAAAAATGACCTTTAGCATTCCAACAATGACCAAACACATCTTGAATCTTTCAGACAAGTTTGTGTGTTATAAACACCAAGTTCTGTCCCTCCAGGATACTGTCCTTTGTAACACACATCACTAATAACATTCCATGCAGCGGCATACTACTAATTCCAAATAAGACACTGAGCTCTCCGGCTTGATTCACTAAATAAAATGGATTCAATTGGCAGTTTCCTTCTTCCACTATTCGGCACATCTTCATCTTTATATATTTATCAGTGTTCTAAATAGCGGCCATATTGGCTATATCGGCTGGAAAAAATTATCGGGGATGAGGATATATTGGGATATATCGGGGATATTTTCAAAAATCGGATGTCAAAATCGGGCTATGAATATACATATCTTCTTGTCCTAAATCGTATCTCAATAAAGCAATAAATGCGTAAATCATATAAAGCTACTTAAAATATTGTATGTACATATTTAAGATATACTTACCTCGATAACTTGCAGTAAGCCTATGAATCCATAATCACTAAGTGTAAAATCTTGACAAATACCACATTGCCACATCGCTCGAATCAGTCAAATGCCTAACCTAGAAATTGGGTGTAAAACGCTATATCAGGTCCAAAATCGCCGAAATTGCGGCCAATATATCAGGCCCAAGCCGATTTATCGACGATTTTGGGTGAAAAACGCTATACCGGTTTGAATGTGCCAAATCGTTGCGGCTAGGTGCCGTAAACGCAATATCGGCGCTATATCGGAGATATATCAGGGATATTTAGAACATTGATATTTATTATATGTTACTTTAATTTATTGACATCTGAATAGTCTATTTCATTACACAAACGAGACTTGAGTATCCTTTCCCTCTAGGTTGCAACAATAATAATAGAATGAAAAGAATTGTGATTTTAATTAAATTAAAGGAAGAAATTAAAAGAGCACTCTTTCTTCCCTAGTCCTGCTTATACCTGCTCTACTATGAACCTTAATTTAACTCCTAATTCAATCTCATGACAGCCATCAACTCACATAATATTTTTTTTTAAAACTTGTTACCAAATCTGTGAGGTTTATTTTACAAATATAAAGTTCATAAGGCTTTTAAAATGTTGAAAGTGAACAAACAATAACGCACATGTATTGAAACGGCATCTATATAAGTCTATGAATTTATTACAATAAAACTCCACTACTATGCATTATATATTAATTACTAACTTGCTATTAAATGCATTCCATATAAGAGTATAAAGTATAACAAGAATGTATTAAAATGAAGAACATACTTTATCATTAAGTGCTATATGTCTCATTAATTGACTTACCTATAAAATTTGCCAAAAAATAGCTACTAGGAAGAAAATTCTGTTTGCATGTTTGCGTTTGAAATATATTTGTGCTAAACTTCACAATAACGTGTAAATAAAGTGAGGAGCAAGATGGCATAAATTTGTGGACGGTAAAGTTGTTGATCTAGTAATCTACTTAAATTGTGTGAATCAATGTTTTGATAATTGATTTACCTATAAAATTTTCCTAATATTAGTTATTGAGAGGGAGAGGAAAAGTTCTGCTTGCATGTTTTCATTTGAAATATAGTAGTGCGGAAATCCACATTAACATGTAAATAAAGTGAGGAGCGAGAAGGCATAAATCTATGGCCTAGTCAGGCAACAGGATTTAGTTTACCAAAGAGTCTCATGGAGTTTTGGCGCCAAACTCTAAAAAATGGAACTGTGTCCTACTTCACCACCAATTTGGCATTAGCCACGCCCTAGAGAAACTCAAAACACAAATTTATCCCTTGTCTCACAATATCCACTGTAACTAGTTTTTGAGTAACTTCAAAATGAACGAAAACGAGGTTTTCATATATACAAACTTTGCAAGCGCTAGTTTCAAATTAACTTAAATGAAACCCCAGGTTTGGTCATCTTGGTTGCCAGGCTAGATCAGCTTTGCTGGTACCTTAATATCAAATGAGGTTAATTCATGTCAAGAAAACAAAAGATCCTGCATCTAATATGATACTAAAGATGGAAGATATTTGGGATGAACATGTGATTGCAAACCAATAACAAAAAGTAACAAATGTTAGTGCTTGTGTGGGTGGGCAAAAAACAATACGCCTTGTCTCCTTTCTATAAGCCCCCCCCCCCCCCCAAAAAAAAAAAAAAAAAAACACACCCCACCCGACACCCACCACACAGTAACCCGCCTACTGCTTCCAACAGAGTCTGGTCAGTCTAGTTGTGCCCTAGCTTGTTTAAGGTTTCTAGGAATAGGCAGGAATGTCACGCAATCAAACGACCTGATGGTGATAACTGCAGTTAAGGGCTGAAGGTTTTGGTGTGACTCCCTTCATTATCACCATACTATTATTGATGGTAGGCAGCCTTGAGGGATCTTCCCACCTAACATTTGATAGTGAGTATGATGTTTCACACACAGCTTCCAGTGAAAACTTTCTGTTCAAAATTTGCCCATAATGTGCAAAAAGTGTTGGCAGTGACAAGGTGCTTAAAGCTGTTTCAAATTCATACTTCTTCGATGGAAAGGCCTAGCATTTCACTAAATAAGTCTGTTTGGAATTGTTACTCTCATAACCTGGTTAGGGCACATAATCATACACCCAGGAAAAGAATAGAAAAGAGAAAACTAGTATTTATATGCATATGCACACACATGGAAAGTTGCCAGGAGGATGCAAAAGTAGTTTTTCTGTCAAAGAAGGCAACAGTAAATGTGCCTTTCTAATAAGGTCAACATGTCTGATATCCTATGTATGAAGATAATGGAATTTTAAAGTCACAAAAAACACATGCTAAACCATGGTCTATATATCACTCCAGCACAAGGTTTTGAATTTGGAAAGTTTCAGCAAATTCTGTTAGGTTTGGTCCAATTTTTTGTTTCGGTTAGAACACAAGTTAAATTAGAATCTTTATGAATGGTTGTATTCTATTAGTAACCTTTTATATATAAATAACCAAAATGATGGGTTAAACCCAAAATTAACCTGGTTAGGGTACATAATCATACACCTTGGAAAAGAGAAGAAAAGAAAAAACTAGTATTCATATACATATGCACACTCATGGAAAGATGCTAGGAGGATGCAATATTAGTTTTTCTGTCAAAAGAGGCAATAGTAAATGTGCCTTTCTGATAAGGTCAACATGCCTGATATCCTATGCATGAAGATAACCAAATAAATCTGCAATTTTTAAGTTACAAAAACACATGCTAAACCATGGTCACCAGTCCAGCACAAGGTTTTGAATTTGGCAAGTTTCAGTAAGTTCTGTTAGGTTTGATCCAATTTTTTGTTTTGGTTTGAATACAAGTTAAATTTAGAATCCTTATGAATGGTTGTATTCTATTAGTAACTTTTTATATATAGATTAAAAAAATGAAGGGTTAAACCCGAAAATTACTTAATAGATTACCCCATTTAAATAAGGTGCAACTGTCCTGTAAGAGAGATTAATGATTTGACGAACACCGTTCAGGTTCGATGACAACTGTGAAAACGGGTCAGCTTCAAACCTATCCTAACCCAAGTTGTTCAACTATGGTCTTGTCCAGCTGTCCATCCTAGTGCAGATCTAACGAGAGATGGCACTTCTGGGAACAAAACAACTGACCCCTATATAACAATGTGGTGCAATTTGTAGCAGCAGTCGCTGATGTGATGTCCAATACAGACGCAGGAAAGGCGGCACGCACAGGGAAGGTAAGTCCTCCCTCCTCTGTTCCCCTACCTTCTCTCCTCCATCCTCTCAACTTCTTTCTTCCTTCCATTTTCTGAATTAGGGCTTTTGTTCTTATGGTCACAATTTTGTTCAACTTTTTTCAATAGTGATGAAAGATTCAGTAAACAAGAACAGTCATTTAATTTTCAGATGTTTATTGGGATTTATTTTTGTATCCAGTTGTTATCTTCCTTCTTGTGCACCCTATCCCAAAGAACTATTATTACACATCCCGAGTAGAAGATGGAAGTTACTTCCACCTCCATATTATTCAGCAACCAATGATTAAAAAAATGATAAAAGAATAATAACTAAAGGAGGACCTTTCCTTTTCTAACCCATGCTATGCATAAGTTTGTAGGATAATAAGTTGGACGAGGCCATTTTTAAAAAATATAAAAAGAAGGCACACCAATTTATAGAAAGCAGAATAACAATCACCATTGAAAGAGTAGTCAAACCAATTAACCCTCGAGGGATAACAAAAGAAGATGATAAAGAAACAAACCTCAATTCCCTCAACAGTTTCCTTGTATCCATATTGAACATATTCTCTAGTTAGGGTCTCTTCTGGACAGTTTGGAGTTTGTGGATAGAAGTCAGGCGGCCCAAGTCTAGAACCCCAAAAAAAGGGAAAATTATGAGAACTGTAACATGAGATTAAAAGCGATACCCTTGCATTATAAAGAGAACTGAATAGAACCGTCAAATGGAAAAACTTTATTCTCCAAAAGCATTTTTCCAGCTTGCTTAATAGCAGTTACATAAGACAAAGAACATGAAGAGGATACTTCAAAGAAACATCATTCAAAATGATATTTAGCTTTTGATTCAGTTTTCTTTAAAAACTTTTGAATACATAGCAGATAGGAGCAATTTTTCCCCAAGGAGAGAGATCAATATTTTCAACATACAAGAAATTCGGGTATAGTTATTCAAACAAAAAACAAATTTCAAATGCAACATTTACCGGCTATTAAGAGGTTCTTTATCACACTTCAGCTTGTATGGCAATAATGGTGATGGCCGCCTGCAAAGAGGGAGTTCAATCAATGGTGTCCGTAAAACCAACCTCCAAGGTAAACATCTAATAACGAGCAATAAGAAATCTTCTTTACACCCCCCCCCCCAACACCAAGCAATAAATACTATTGCAGACAATTTTAACACTGCCTATCCAAGGTAGTAGTCAGCGATCGACAAGCTTGCACCTACACAAAGTTCAAGGGGCAAAAACTCACACACTATATTTTCCACATGTGCCTCTACATACACTCTAGCAACAAAAGTCACATAACCACAACAAGAAGTTCAAACATGGGTTATACAATCATTTACCAAATAGAAATAAGTGATAAACATACATCTAACAGTACCTACAAGATAACCAGACAGATGGTGTACTTGTTATGAAAAGGTTGAAACACTAAACATAAATTTGAGATAATCAAAAATAGAACATATGCTATATATAATTACTATAGGCACCACGAGTATCAGATTGCTGAAAATGTATTTGTCCAATCAAGCTGATGATTATTAAGCAGACACAAATTCCATTTCCGCAATGCAATGCAATGCAACATGCTAACCTAGAATACCAAGAAGTCAATGAAATCACATTGAGAAAACTTTGAGATCATTAAGTATAAAAAAAAATGCTGATTGACCAAGATTTCCAATTTATTTTTCTCATTAAAACAAAAACTACTTCACTAACATACTAATTTATAATAACAATAATAAAAGGCCTTTGCCAAAAAAAAATCCAGGGTCGCGACAATTATTGTTGGTGGTGGTGGAGGTGGAGGTGGAGGTGGTTGTCATAAAATTAGTGATAGTAGTAATATTATAATATTAGTGGTGCTATTAGTATTACTAATTAGTGTTAGTATTAATTTTAGTATTTTAAAGGCCTTCAAGGATATGAATCTTCAAATTAGTGCATATTCCTTAAGCAATCACCATCAAAACAGTCTTATGCAATTAAGTTTACCATTTGACCAATCTGCTCTTGCATGATATATCTCTTGATTTTTCGGTTTCTCAATCTCATTGCGAAGCCTCAATCAATCATCTTCTTCCTCTGTTGCTTTCATCTAGTTTCAATAATGATTTAGCATATAATTCCGTTGCCCATACTTTACCTTATCTACAGTTACGATCTGAAACCAGCTATATCTGTTTTCAAATCTCTCTCATTTTTATTTCATGTCCTATGACTGTTTACCATTTGGCTGAAAAAGACTGGTCCCTGCAAACATATGACAGTTCTTTCACTAGTTCATACGGGTGATGGTGGTTTTGTCCATCAAAAGTCTACCCTAAATTTTCCCAAGTCTAAAGTAGCGCACAAGGATAAGGTAGAAGCATAACATAAGTGTATTTGGACTTGTAAATGGCATTCACATGATGATTTGGAACATTAAGCAACACTTCTCACTACAGTATCGACTGCCAAGTCCAAGTCCACATAACCAAAATAATTACACATTGAAAAGTTAAATCCATGGAGCTGCTTAAAACAGAAAGAGAATCGTCACTGTTCTAAAAATCGGATTAATCGGCCGATTAATCCTATTCGGTGACAGCCCGCTTAATATTACATTAATCGCTTGATTATGCTCTCGGACAATTAATCGGGTCCAAACGATTAATCCCCGATTAATCCCCGATTAATGCCTGATTAATCCCCGATTAATCCGATTAATCCCGAGTAATCATTTAGGTATTTCATACGTTTTTTATTTGAAAAGCTTCACTTTGTGTGTGTTGGATCGCTAAGTAGTTTATGTTGTAATGTTGATAATTTGATAATGATCTTTTATTAAATAGTAGATGAATTATTATTTATTAAATAGTAGATGAATTATGATATTTTATTATTGTATATTTTGCATAAAGTGATACTTATGTTTTATTATTTTTTATTATTTTTCAAATTAACTTATTTAACAATATTTCTCCATCATTCTTTAAAGTTCATTATTTTGATTGATAAATTGACTAATTTTTTTATTTATCTTATTTTGCAAGTAAGTTCTTTGATTTATATTTATGTTGCAAAATTTAAAATCTTGGATTACTAATGTGAAGAGATAAATTCTTTTACTTTTCTTTTTTACTATTTATTCATATTGTCTTGTTCATCATATCATGGTATATAACTTCACATCTAGATATTGTCTTGTATAATATTTAGGTATTTTCAACAATTAACTGTATATATTCATATGTAGTTGTGTATAAATATAATTAAATATATTAAAATTTTCAAAAACGATTAATCACCGATTAATCCGATTAATCATTATTCAGTGTTGGACCACACGAATAATGAAACCGATTTTTAGAACACTGAGAATCGTCATGTACAATGGTTCCACGATGCATGGATTGGAGAGGAGACTATATAGGCTCGAAGTCCCTTGCCAATATATTTCTTCCTTTCTTTTTCTTCAACAATATTCTCGAAGGTGATGTAGCTTACAACAATTCATACGTGAATGCTAAAAGTAGGACGGTAAACTAAGGTTTGGTTTTGGCCCCAGCAAGCTCAACTAGTGGGCACAATAAATTTGTAGGATCCACTTGAGTATCCAAGCCCAGCAAATTGTCAGGTTTGAATTTCAAATCATTCAAACCCTTCCCACAAAGAATGCGCCAATTTCCATTAAAAATCAAATGAAAATGGACAAGATAATATTGCTTATATGTGTCTCTTCTGTTCTTACTTTTTTATCAATATTAGACAGGTCTAGATAGTCGTATATGAAGTATTTTGGGAGGGGAAGAGATGATTTAGCCAGAACTAAAAGTAAACCACAAACAAGTGTACCAGATTACCAGGTTACTAGGTTAGCATCCAAAACTACATTCCAATAAGGTATAGATCTATTTCTAAGACCCACAACCTAAATAATAAGCTATAGGATATGATCTTAAGGATCCAAACCCTAAATTTGTGTTGGGTTTCCGGGAGGGTTATAAGGTAATCAGACCTCAGCGCCACCCATTGACAAAAGTGTCAAAGAAGACAAAAAATCTTGCCATATAATAACTATTGTCAAAAATAACCCCACATGCCGAACTACATCTCACTCTTTGCATTGAAGAAAAAGCAAGTCTTCCTTGCATTTTGGAAAACAGTGGGAGTTTAGCACATTACTCAAATTCAAAAGACTTCTAGAGAAATATTAATCAATGTTGATAATTCCGTAAACCCACCTTCAGAATATCACGCAAGACAGATGGTGGCAAGTCTTCAGGCTGATAAATAAATTTAAGGACGAAAAGGAGAATAGTCCCATAGACGAGAAACAATGATAAGGACCAGAAAAACTATCACTTGAGCTAGTAAAAGGCAGGAAGAATGAAAATTGGGTGCACAACGAGTTCATTATTCAGGCATAAGATAATTCATCCTACTGGAATCAGTGGGCCCCAGTCAATTAAGTATTTTAGGGAACATTGCAGCTTTTTATTAGTGAAGGAGACTTTGTAGTTTGTAAGCAGATAGGGCCAGTTAACTAAGGTAGTTTCATGTTCATTAATTTTCACATTTCTCCTTATCTTGATTCTGGCAATAACTAGTTGGTTTAAGAACGGATCTAAATTTGAAATGATGTACGGAGAAGATAACTAGATGAAAATTTGAATTTGTCGGAAACCCCCCCCCCCCCCTTTTATCCATTCATTATTATTGTATTTATTAGTACTTTCACACTTGGATCGAGATATTCAATTGGATGTAAAATAACAAAAAGGAGTAGTGAGTTGTAAAACATTCACTAGAAAGGGGGGAAAATCCTTTTGTAGCTAATCATATCCAGAACACCCCACCCCAACAACACACACACACACACACACACACACACACACAACAAACAGCATAAAAAAGGGAAAGAAAGAGAGACTCCTCTTCTCAATCGCATTGCTCTCCATACACTTTCTTGTATTTGCTGCTAGCTTATGTTCATCTATTCCCTATTGCCTCCCCACTTTACTCTTCCTATTCCTCCTGTTGTTTATCCATAAATAATAGTAAAAGAATTTCAGAAAGATCCAACTTGCTTGAATATTTGAATTGCTAAAGAAATTGAATTTCTTAGAACATCATCTCCTAAGTCCTTAAAAGCCCTTGAAAGAGTTGATAAATGGTCAATGATGATATAATCAAATTATATAGTCAACTTGAGCAGTACAACAAAATTTAATGCTCTCTCTGCACAGCATAATTGATTTCAATAGACTTTTTATTTCAGAAGCTTAAAAACCCTATAAGTAACTAATCCTAGACTCCAGAAAATGCAGTGAAACTTATCTCTCTAAGTAATAGAGACATTTCTGCAGATTCCTTTGTGTAATTAGGAGGTACCAGCTAACAAGAATAATTTTTCCAATCACAGTTTCAGGCTAATTTTGACCCGCAACAGGCTCGTTTTTGATTCCACTCGTCCTAATAAAAGCAGGCACAAACTCACAATATTGCTTACACCAGCACCGTCATACAAATACAGGTAAATAACAACATACTAATGTGTGCACTCACATACCAAAGAAATATTACATTTGCGCTTAAAGTGAAGTAGAGCAAGTTCTACGTAACTGGACCACCTTCTTGCAAATAAGGAAAAATAATAAACAGTACCGAGTAAAAGTTACCTCGAATTCACAGAAAAGTTTGATGTTGAAAAGGATGAATCTACCCTTGCATTTTCCCCAGAAGATTGCCCAACAACTGTGTTGTTACTGACGCCACCACCAAGGCTGGTAGTAGGATACCTTTGCATTTCTCCCTACAATATCCGGCATAATGCCTCCAACACCACCACTGCTATGAACAGGACATACTCCATACCATTGCAAGTTACTCTGTGAAATATCTCTGACCCTAAATCATTGAAGCAGATCCCAGTATGAGTTTCCAAAATGTGTGATCCCTAACTGCAGTCCAATCACATTGATTAGACTGACCTGAAGGTTGAACCGTATCCAACTTCCCTGATATACGAAGCTCAAAATCCCAATTGAGCTTATCTATAACTTGTAATCCCGCTCACGGGCTCCTTCAGGCGCGCAAAACTTCTTTCCCAGTAGCTCTACTCACTTAAAATTTACAACTTGGATTCAAAAATTCACTCTATTCCAGCTGTAATTGATTCGTAATGAATCCAACTCGTAAATATGTCACTTGTATGAACTGATCCCTCCTATAGCCAAAAAAAAAAAAGCTCCGCACCAATGTCTGCATAATTTTCACAAATTAAATTTACATGAGGAACTATCTTCACCAACAATTACAGAAACCAATTACTAAAAAAACACGCAGAACAACGCCAAAGCTCGTGATCTAGTTTGGAAAAGAGTTGAAATCAATAAATAAGAAAGACACTCGACATAAACCCAAGTCAAGAGGTCCAAATCGAGCAACCAAGCAGCATAATTGAAAGCCTGGTCACCGAGATCGAGATGGGAGCTAGGGTCTAAGACCTCCAGGTCCAGCTAAGAAACATAACCAACAAAAAATTTCAAAAAAAAAAAATTCCCAAAAAACAATATAAGAAGCTAGGGCATCAGATTTCCAGAACGAAACTAGGGTTCCAGGCGTTGTAATTTCAGGAGAACGGAAAAGGAGCTAGGTTCCCAAATTCGCAGAATCTCGGAAACCCTAGCGAGAGAGATAAAGGGCGAACCTTTACTCTTTTTGCAAAGAGCACGGAGAGGAGAGTGAAAGCGAGAGACGGCGGGGACGGGGGGGGGGGCGAGAGCGAGAGAAGAAGGCAAAGCGCTTTGACTCTTTTTTGCTTTCCCGATGACGACGACGATATAAAATAAATAAATAAATAAATAAAAATCTGCGTTTGTGTGTTCAATGCTTTTTAGAGAGAGAAAGAGGAGAGAGTCGACGAGAGGAGAGGGATCTTGCTTTGAGATAAAACCGATCTGGGAATTTTCCTTGATTGCCCCTTGTCTTTGAGCTAATGATGCCCGAATTAGGGTATGGGGAATTGTTGAATTCGGGGTATTTTGGGAACTTCAGCCTTTTTTTTTTTTTTTTTTTTTGCCGAATTTGATCCAGGGTTGGTAGTATGAGGAGGTTGGATTTTAGATGATGTTTAGAGGAGAAATTTGTGGCTCATGGTGTAATAAATCTTCTAATTTTTTATATTCAGTAAATAATAATTGAATTGAAACTGAATTATTTTGATTTTTTTTAATATTATATATGAAGTATGATTGTGAAAGTATAAATATTATATCATTATGAAGAATTGATCTTCTAAGGAATGTAATATACGTAATTTTTTCTAAAAAATTAAAACATTAAAAGTGTGTGAATTGCGATAGTGTGCAAATAACTTTAGTTATACTGACAGGGTACATAAATCGTTATTAATTGTAACTAAACGAAATGATCACCTTATTAAACATAAGCCCTCATAACACTAGTACGCTTGGAGTTTAATTAATGAAAATGTATCATTTTTTTTTCTCTTTGCAATAAAGATAACCTAGATTGAAACTTGAGGTCTTTCTCACTCCCACCCTTTTTAGTCATAATTTTAATATTTATTATTGCAAATAATCTAAATCTCTACCTATAGTAAATAAGGCTTATTATAGGAGAAGAATATATCTTATGAGTTTTAGCAATAGGTGCTTAGTTTTATCATATATATTAAATGAAGTACAATTTACAAAACTAAAAATGTTTTATTGTTATCAACAAAATGCTCCTTTCAAAGGAATGTATAAGAAGCTTTTTAGTAAAATCAAAGTGCTAAAGTAACAGTAGAATAGCATTCTAATAAAATTAGTTTAACAGTCATATAGCAACAAATACTGTCTAAATTTTCTTCAAAAAAAAACAAATATTGTCTAAATAAAAATTGTCATAAACTACAATAAAACAATGAAAGACATAAGATGAGATGAAACATGAAATTTTCACTTTACTAAAAATGAAGGTATCATAAGATTTTAGTAAGATTTGATCTAAATACTATATATATACCTAAAATTCAATAAGTGCTATGAATTTAAGTTTCTAGCTATAATAAATAAGATTGTTTTTTCAAAAACATTAAACAAAGTTTATAGATATGATAAATTTTAAGATAATGTGTTGTTTAGGAGGCTCTATTCTAGATATGTTGTCAGTTATATAACTTTAGTGGTATTCATTTAATGACGAAGAAATTAAGAATACTCTATAACTTGATTTGATAAACTCGCTTGCTATAGAATTGTGTGCAATTTGGATATACTTGTAGAAATGATAATTGTAACTTTTCTATTTGTATTATTTTTACTCGTAAACATATTTAAAACTATTATATAGGTATCTGATATTGGCCCAGAGACCCGCCACTCTAGGTTTTGATGATAATTAAATCATGTAGTTACAGTACTAATGAGCTTATGTTATTTTAGTTTCAGATTTATTCAAGATCATAGTTTAGTGACAGCTTTAACAAGAGACTCAGAGTTAGGTTTTTGAAGCTAAGTAGTGTTGATTCAAGAGCTCAAGTATAAAAATCATCTCAAGTACTTAAGAAGGTAGCTAGCTCAAAAGAATCAAGATTGATCGAGTCAAGATGAATAAGAAGATCAAGAAGACCCTAGTTTGTAAGGATGTTTAGATTTTTTGTGATGTATAGATTAGTTTTGATTGCTCAAGTTTGTACGCATATATAAAAATTTGATACTAGTTTTTAAAATAAAGTTTATAGAGTTTCAGTTTAACCGGCACGTTTTTATGTTTATCATTTTAGAAAAACAAGTTTTATTTTAAAATAATTTTTTTATCTCAAAAAAGTTCACATGTTTGTAATATGTGTCGATTTTTTAAATCTCGCATGCTTGCACTCAAATGTATTTATATGAACTTATGTTTATGAAATTTATAGAAATTTATTTGGATTTTAAAGAAAAACTATGGTTATTTTTATGTTAGTGTTTTAAGTTTTTATCTTTTATATAGACAGTCTATTAGAGTTGTATGACAGCTCACCAGAGCTGCCGACAGAACTCATTACAGAGTTGTTGTAACGCCCCGATCCCACGGATACGGGGACGTCACTGCGACGTATATACGTAGGTCAGAAAATGCCCCCACGTATATACGCTAAGCATTTAGTACAACAAGGATCAGAGTACACGACAAAGCGTGATATTCATACATATGCCAACTTAAAAGTACAAGTACTAGTTATCACAAGATATGATAAAATATTACACATTACATGTATCTTTTATCACAACCAAGTCCAAAAGCAAAAGATACAATATGAACACAAAATACTCACGAGTAGGATGAAGATCCCGTGAGTCAAAAAGAGAAGTCTGGCACAAAGGACTGGAACTAGTCGGCCTGCTCACTAAGAAAAGCTTGATCCTCTGTGGAAGGCTCCACTTCGATCCAAGCTTCGGAACCTGAACATACAAATCTAAGGGAGTCAGGACCTCCCCACAATGAACAGACTACAGCCAAATGGCTAAGAGACAAGAATATGAGAGTTGGAACAGTATAATGAATACCAATCAACAAGTAATTGAAGCATAAAGAGTAAAAGTCCGAATACAATAGATCCGCAGTTAACGTCCTTTATTATTATTACTTGTCTTACTGTGATATCTAGCTATATGACCCAGCGTCCCAGGGCACATAGATCCATATCCTAGTAAAGCAAGGTTGTTATTGGAAACCAGCGGAATTATCAACGAACTATGTTTACAGTGGGTCCCGTACATGCCCGGGACAACGGTCCAGGATTGTTCCGTTGCTTGATGACGGAAACCAGCCGCTAGGCTAACAGGAGGGACTTATTTATGCCCTTTATCATGATGGTACCAGTAAGGAGGGAGCAAGCACTCCCCTCAGTCCCCTGGAGGCCCACAGGTTAGACCGGAAATATAGTTGCACAACATACCTAATACCACTGTAAACATGAACACATATTGATATCCACATGTTTTCCCCCGACCCAATATAAGTTGGTCCATTTTATACAAAAGTCAAGTGTATCATACTTGGTGTTAAGAGATAGCATGATAAGTGGTGATATTCATTAATTAGCAAGTTATGAAATGAGAATATACAATAACAAGTCATGAAGTAACAAGAGGTAACATCCATCAAGTAACAGGTCATGAAGTACCATTCAAGAAGCATAAACAAGAATAATATATCCCACATGCATCAAGGGTATGATCCAAATTCAGAAAAGAAATCAACTATAATAAACAGCCTAAATTAGTCGACTAGGTGGAATGGTTAGTCGACTAATAGTGGTCTCTAGTCGACTAACAGTTTGGATTAGTCGACTAAAACTGGGTTCCAGAGAGTTGGAATTCTGTTTCAGGAAAAGTTAGTCGACTAGGTGGAAGGGTTAGTCGACTAACAATGATTATAAGTCGACCAACAGACACTTAAGTCGACTAAGTCTGTGATACAGAGAGTTGAGTTTCTGATTCAGGAAAAGTTAGTCGACTAGGGTGGAAAGTGTAGTCGACTAACAAAGATTTCTAGTCGACTAATAGATAGTCTAAGTCGACTAAAACTGTGTTCCAAAAAAGGTTACGTTTCAAAACAGATGGGTTAGTCGACTAATACCTAGGTCAAGTCGACTAATCGTGGGAAAACAGAGTACAAAACAGAATTTCTGATGGTTGTGTTTGATGGTCCAAAAACATGATTTTGAAGGCATAAGTATACATGAATTGTAACCACCAGTATACTAGGAATTGAACAAGTCTTGGTGAGTAAAAATACTCACAAAGAACGGCTACTTGAAGTTTTATGAGTTCCGAAAAGGTTGTTGTCGACAATATCACCAACTTGATCCTTGGCGATATAAACGACGATGAGAGATACGATTCCAAGCTAAAAGTAGTGGTTGCTTGAGATGGAGATGAAGACCTTGGTGTTTTTGGAGTTGGTAGTTGAGGTTGAGATGGAGGAGGAAGTGGTGAGGGCTAAATCTTTGTTGAAGTGAAGAAAAGAGATAGAAATGTAAAGGAAAAGTTTATATAGGATTTTGATTTTGTGAAGGAGGTGTAATTTATGTAGAAGAGAGGGGGTTTTTTGCAAATAGGAGAGGATGAGGTGTCCCTCTTTTGGCCACTTGGCCGGCCATGGAAGAGAGAGAGAAAGAGGGGCATTAATGAGGAAGTTGGTGGAAGTGTGTGGGGTTTGTTGGAATTTGGGAGAAAATGGAATTTTGGGAAATTGGAATTCTTGTGGATTGTGGAGGAAGGAAAGAAATAAGGAAAAAGGAAAAAAAAAAGAAAAGAAATTAAAAGTAGAAGATATTTTCTTGGACTTAGAAAATAAAATATTGAAAAGACAAATTCTCGGGTTTAAGTCGAGGATGCGGAAAACATTTCGGAAAATACCGAAATCGTCCCGAAATCAAGTATCTCGGAACGACTCGTAAAATTTATCAAAAATCAATAATAATATTTTAAGACTCATGGTGAAATTCGTTTGGAGAAATAATTATAGTTTTAAAACTAAAAATCCCGGAATCAGTTAGCTACCGACTCCGGTGGAATTTTCATAAAATCATAAAATTCCCAGAAAAAGTATTTAGGTAAGAAATATGATTCTAAGAAATAATGCCTAAAGGACTTTCTAGAATTTCCTAACTGTTTGTAAGATAAAAATCCGAGAATCGATCAGCGACACTGGTCGACACCGGTTTTGAAGATTTTCAATTAATTCAGGAAAATTCCAGAAAATCATATAAAATCTAAAATATTGAAAAATAATATTTGAAACTGAAATCGGTCAAATACAGGAAGTAAATCGAAAAAATACGATCGAAAAACTGAATACGCAACTAAGTACGTATTCCAGGAACGGGGTATTACAATCCATCCACCTTACAAAAATTTCGTCCTCGAAATTTCAGGAAATGAAAGGTAACGGTAGAGAAGGATAAGAAGAAAGAATCTTACCAAATCAAGATGTGAAGAGTTGCGGATAACGCTCACGGATAACATCCTCTCGTTCCCACGTGGCCTCTCCTGGCGCATGCCTGTTCCAAGACACCAACACTAATGGTATTGCCTTATTCTTCAATGTCTTGACACTTCTGTCCAAAATGGCCATCGGTTGCTCTTGATATGACAAATCCGGTTGTAGTTCCAGTTCGGAGTGATCCAGGATATGACTATCATCCTTGACATACTTCCTCAACTGTGATACGTGGAATACATTGTGAACTCCGTCCAACGATGGCGGTAATGCCAATCGATAAGACACATCTCCCACACGGTCCAAAATCTCGAATGGGCCAATATATCTCGGACTAAGCTTTCCACGAGTACCGAACCGGATTACTCCTTTTGTAGGTGATATCTTCAAAAACACATGATCTCCTGTCTGGAATTCCAATGGCCTTCTCTGAGTGTCAGCCCAACTTTTCTGCCGACTCTGAGCTGCCCTGAGGTGATCTCTGATGATTCTGACTTTATCTGTTGTCTGGATCAGGATCTCTGGCCCTAAAAGTCTCCTCTCACCGACTTCGTCCCAACAAATCGGTGACCTACACTTCCTTCCATACAATGCTTCAAATGGTGCCATCTTGATACTTGCCTGATAGCTGTTATTATAAGAAAATTCAGCCAAGTGAAGATGATCTTCCCATGATCCCTGGAATTCAATCATGCAAGCCCGCAACATGTCTTCAAGAATCTGGATAGTCCTTTCAGATTGTCCGTCTGTCTAAGGGTGATATGAAGTACTGAATTTCAGACGAGTTCCTAGACTGTCTTGGAGACTTTCCCAGAAATGTGATCTGAATCTTGTGTCTCTGTCTGATACAATACTAACTGGAACTCCATGTAGACGAACTATCTCCTTCATGTACTTGTCTGCCAAAACCTCTGTTGTCTGACCTACCCTGAATGGTATGAAGTGAGCTGATTTGGTGAGGCGATCAATGATTACCCATACAGCATTATTACCCTTAGGACTACGAGGTAATGCCGTAACAAAATCCATGGTGATGTGCTCCCACTTCCATTCGGGTATTGGTAAGGGTTGTAGAAGTCCAGCTGTCCTCTGATGTTCTATCTTTATCTGCTGACAAACTAAGCACTTGGCTACATACTGGGCTATCTCCCTTTTCATAGCATTCCACCAAAACTGCTTCTTTATGTCTTGATACATTTTGTTTCCCCCTGGGTGTATGGAATAGGCTGAACTATGTGCTTCTGCTAGAATCTTCTGTCGAACTTCTCCTTGGGGAACACAAAGTCTGCTACCAAAATACAAGGCATCGTCCGGATGAATACTGATATCAGTCCTCAATCCAGCCTCTACTTGAGCTCGGAATTGCTGTAACCTGGGGTCTTCCTTTTGAGCTTCCTTGATCTCATCTATCAATGCTGACTGAATCTGCAAGGTCATGAACTGGCCTGCCTTATCAGTTCCTTGCACTATCATCAAGTCCAATCTTATGATGTCTTGGATCAACTCGTTCTGTTGAGTAAGTTGGACTAGTACTCTATTCTCTGGCTTCCTGCTCAGTGCATCTGGAACTGTATTGACCTTGCCCGGATGATATTGCAAGTCTATATCATAGTCTGCCATTAGCTCCAGCCACCGTCTCTACCTCATGTTCAATTCCTTCTGTGTGAAAATATACTTGAGGCTCTTGTGATCCGTGTATATCAACACCTTGTCTCCCAGAAGATAATGCCTCCAGATCTTTAAGGCAAATATAACAGCTGCTAGCTCCAAGTCATGAGTTGGGTAATTCCGCTCATGAAGCTTCAGTTGTCTGGATGCATAAGCTATAACATGATCATGTTGCATTAGTACACACCCCAGGCCTTTTCCTGATGCATTACTGAATATGACCATCCCTCCTCTTCCTGAGGGAGTCCTCAAATTGGAGCTGAAATGAGTCTTTGCTTCAATTACTCAAAGGCTGCAGTACATTCTTCTGTCCATATGTACCTTTCCCCTTTCCGGGTGAGCTTGGTCAACGGGGCTGCAATCTTAGAGAAATCTTGGACAAAGCGTCTGTAATATCCGGCTAGTCCAATAAAACTCTTAATCTCAGTCACCGTCTTGGGAATAGGCCAGTCCTTCACTGCCTGGACTTTGCTGGGATCAACTGAAATTCCTTCTGCTGAAACCATGTGTCCAAGGAAGGCTATACTGTCCAACCAAAAGTCACACTTGCTCCTCTTAGCATGAAGCTGCTCCTGCTGGAGAGTCTGCAATACTATCCTCAAGTGTTCTGCATGCTCCCTGTTGTTCTTTGAATAGATCAGGATGTCATCTATAAAAAACAACTACAAACTGATCCAATAGGGCGAGAACACTCTGTTCATCAAATCCATGAAAACTGCAGGGGCATTGGTGACTCCGAAAGGCATAACTAGAAACTCATAGTGGCCATAACGGGTCCTGAATGCCGTCTTCGGAATATCCTCTTTCTTCACCCTAAGCTGATGGTAACCCGATTGTAAATCCAATTTAGAGAATACTCGGGCTCCATGAAGCTGATCAAATAGATCATCAATCCTTGGTAAGGGATACTTGTTCTTGATGGTAACTTTGTTCAATTCTCTATAATCAATACAAAGCCTTTTACCACCATCCTTCTTGTTTGCCAATAATACTGGAGCTCCCCATGGTGAAGTGCTTGGCCGAATCAATCCCTTATCAGAGTATTCCTGCAGCTGCTTCTTTAGAATCTCTAACTCCGTCGGTGCCATCCTGTACGGAGCCTTGGATATAGGAGCTGCTCCAGGCACAGTACCAATAGAGAACTCAATCATCCTTTCAGGTGGAAGTCCTGAGATTTCAGCAAACACTCCCGGGAATTCATCCCACACCGGTGTGCCCTTCTGCATCTCTGAACTAGTCATCCGAGTCTTTCTCTTGGTAGACTTCACTTCTCCACTAAATTGGAATTCAGGCTGAAGAGGGATTCTGAAATTAATCTTCTTCTCCCTACAGTCAATAACTGCATAATATTGGCTGAGCCAGGTCATGCCTAAGATTACGTCGTACCCTTTGGTGTCTAGTACGAGCATATCTATGGCCAAGGTCTTGTTACAAAGTTCTACTGGACAATCAGTGCAAACTCTAGAAGATATGACTACTCCATTCCCTGTACTAATCTCCCATTTGTGGTCTAAAGATCTAACAGGTATAGAATGCAATGCCACAAAATGATCTGAGATATAACAATGAGAAGCTCCTGAATCGAAGAGGGCTAAAACAGGTTTTGAGTGTACCCTGATTTTACCTGTTATCACTTCTTCAGAAGTCCCAGCCTCTTCTTCCGTCAAGTTGTAAGCTTGTCCCCTTCCACGCCCTGCAGCAGTCCTAGCTCCTCTTTGGACTGGGCGAATAGCTTGTTGTGGAGGAGGGGGAGGAGCTCTCCTGATCATCGGTCCTTGGTTCCTCTGTCCAAGTGGCCCTGGAAGTGATCTCTGCCCATTTGGTCCCTGTAGTGCTGGCAAAGCTTGGCCGGCTATCCCCATTCTTCTGTGTGGACAGGCTTCTATGGAATGGTCTCGGGAACCACATACCAAGCATAATCCATTTGCCCTACGGCAATTCTGTCGAATGTGACCTGGTTTCTGACAATAGCTACAGAAGGATAATGGTTGGGCCGTCTGGTAAGGAGCTGGTCGGAATGGTTGCCTCATTGTCTGAACCTTTGCTGCTCTGTATGGGCCTCCTCTTCCTATTGGTGGAAATGGCCTCTTCATGGCCTGGTTCCTCATCTGGTTCACTTGCTTCTTCTCTAGCCCACGCTCCACTTCTCGAGCTATGGTGAGAACTTCTGAATAAGTCTTCAGCTGCTGAGGCATTAAGAAGACCTGGATGTCCATCTGCAAGCCCTGCTGAAATCTACTTGCCCGCTTCTCCTCATCAGTTACTATGTATGGAGCAAAGCGGCTAAGTCTGAGAAATTCCGCGGCATACTCGTCCACGGACCTATTCCCTTGCGGAAGTCGGATAGACTGCTCTTCCATGTCCTTCTGAGCAGTGGCAGGGAAGAATCTGTTATAGAAACTCTTGGAGAATGTGTCCCAGGTGACAGGCTTCTCCAATCTTGCCTCCTCAGCTAGCCACCATGTTCTGGCTATATCCTTCAATTGAATCTTAGCAACCTCCACCTGATTCTCCTTTGGAACTCGAGCTGCATTCAACAAGTCTGAGGTATCTATCAGCCATTGCTCAGCATCCAGGGGTTTCTCTTCACCCGTGAATATGGCTGGTTGCAGCCGTCTGAAGTCTGAAATATTTCCGGCCTCTGCTCCTTTAGAGCTGCCAACTCTCGCCGGAGGAGTTCCGTCTGTTGCTGCTGGTTCTCCATCATTGTCTGAATGACCCTCAGAATATCGGTATTCTCTCCCGCAGGTCCATTCGATACTTGTCCAGAATTATTACGACCCGTCCTTCTCTCCATACCGAATTGGGATAGGATAACTGGAATTGGAAAAATGGAAGGAGTTTAGGACACAAGGGAAGGAATCAAGAAGGACTCGATAACTTTGTACAGTGTAGTTGGCATTAGCAAATTTCATTAATTTGCTGCTTGATTGTACTATAGGTGTGAGAGCCTAGGCTCTGATACCAACCTGTAACGCCCCGATCCCACGGATACGGGGACGTCACTGCGACGTATATACGTAGGTCAGAAAATGCCCCCACGTATATACGCTAAGCATTTAGTACAACAAGGATCAGAGTACACGACAAAGCGTGATATTCATACATATGCCAACTTAAAAGTACAAGTACTAGTTATCACAAGATATGATAAAATATTACACATTACATGTATCTTTTATCACAACCAAGTCCAAAAGCAAAAGATACAATATGAACACAAAATGCTCACGAGTAGGATGAAGATCCCGTGAGTCAAAAAGAGAAGTCTGGCACAAAGGACTGGAACCAGTCGGCCTGCTCACTAAGAAAAGCTTGATCCTCTGTGGAAGGCTCCACTTCGATCCAAGCTTCGGAACCTGAACATACAAATCCAAGGGAGTCAGGACCTCCCCACAATGAACAGACTACAGCCAAATGGCTAAGAGACAAGAATATGAGAGTTGGAACAGTATAATGAATACCAATCAACAAGTAATTGAAGCATAAAGAGTAAAAGTTCGAATACAATAGATCCACAGTTAACGTCCTTTATTATTATTACTTGTCTTACTGTGATATCTAGCTATGTGACCCAGCGTCCCAGGGCACATAGATCCATATCCTAGTAAAGCAAGGTTGTTATTGGAAACCAGCGGGATTATCAACGAACTATGTTTACAGTGGGTCCCGTACATGCCCGGGACAACGGTCCAGGATTGTTCCGTTGCTTGATGACGGAAACCAGCCGCTAGGCTAACAGGAGGGACTTATGTATGCCCTTTATCATGATGGTACCAGTAAGGAGGGAGCAAGCACTCCCCTCGGTCCCCTGGAGGCCCACAGGTTAGACCGGAAATATAGTTGCACAACATACCTAATACCACTGTAAACATGAACACATATTGATATCCACATGTTTTCCCCCGACCCAATGTAAGTTGGTCCATTTTATACAAAAGTCAAGTGTATCATACTTGGTGTTAAGAGATAGCATGATAAGTGGTGATATTCATTAATTAGCAAGTTATGAAATGAGAATATACAATAACAAGTCATGAAGTAACAAGAGGTAACATCCATCAAGTAACAGGTCATGAAGTACCATTCAAGAAGCATAAACAAGAATAATATATCCCACATGCATCAAGGGTATGATCCAAATTCAGAAAAGAAATCAACTATAATAAACAGCCTAAATTAGTCGACTAGGTGGAATGGTTAGTCGACTAATAGTGGTCTCTAGTCGACTAACAGTTTGGATTAGTCGACTAAAACTGGGTTCCAGAGAGTTGGAATTCTGTTTCAGGAAAAGTTAGTCGACTAGGTGGAAGGGTTAGTCGACTAACAATGATTATAAGTCGACCAACAGACACTTAAGTCGACTAAGTCTGTGATACAGAGAGTTGAGTTTCTGATTCAGAAAAAGTTAGTCGACTAGGGTGGAAAGTGTAGTCGACTAACAAAGATTTCTAGTCGACTAATAGATAGTCTAAGTCGACTAAAACTGTGTTCCAGAAAAGGTTACGTTTCAAAACAGATGGGTTAGTCGACTAATACCTAGGTCGAGTCGACTAATCGTGGGAAAACAGAGTACAAAACAGAATTTCTGATGGTTGTGTTTGATGGTCCAAAAACATGATCTTGAAGGCATAAGTATACATGAATTGTAACCACCAGTATACTAGGAATTGAACAAGTCTTGGTGAGTAAAAATACTCACAAAGAACGGCTACTTGAAGTTTTACGAGTTCCGAAAAGGTTGTTGTCGACAATATCACCAACTTGATCCTTGGCGATATAAACGACGATGAGAGATACGATTCCAAGCTAAAAGTAGTGGTTGCTTGAGATGGAGATGAAGACCTTGGTGTTTTTGGAGTTGGTAGTTGAGGTTGAGATGGAGGAGGAAGTGGTGAGGGCTAAATCTTTGTTGAAGTGAAGAAAAGAGATAGAAATGTAAAGGAAAAGTTTATATAGGATTTTGATTTTGTGAAGGAGGTGTAATTTATGTAGAAGAGAGGGGGTTTTTTGCAAATAGGAGAGGATGAGGTGTCCCTCTTTTGGCCACTTGGCCAGCCATGGAAGAGAGAGAGAAAGAGGGGCATTAATGAGGAAGTTGGTGGAAGTGTGTGGGGTTTGTTGGAATTTGGGAGAAAATGGAATTTTGGGAAATTGGAATTCTTGTGGATTGTGGAGGAAGGAAAGAAATAAGGAAAAAGGAAAAAAAAAGAAAAAGAAATTAAAAGTAGAAGATATTTTCTTGGACTTAGAAAATAAAATATTGAAAAGATAAATTCCCGGGTTTAAGTCGAGGATGCGGAAAACATTTCGGAAAATACCGAAATCGTCCCGAAATCAAGTATCTCGGAACGACTCGTAAAATTTACCAAAAATCAATAATAATATTTTAAGACTCATGGTGAAATTCGTTTGGAGAAATAATTTATAGTTTTAAAACTAAAAATCCCGGAATCAGTTAGCTACCGACTCCGGTGGAATTTTCATAAAATCATAAAATTCCCAGAAAAAGTATTTAGGTAAGAAATACGATTCTAAGAAATAATGCCTAAAGGAATTTCTAGAATTTCCTAACTGTTTGTAAGATAAAAATCGGGAATCGATCAGCGACACTGGTCGACACCGGTTTTGAAGATTTTCAATTAATTCAGGAAAATTTCAGAAAATCATATAAAATCTAAAAATATTGGAAAATAATATTTGAAACTGAAATCGGTCAAATACAGGAAGTAAATCGAAAAAATACGATCGAAAAACTGAATACGCAACTAAGTACGTATTCCAGGAACGGGGTATTACAGTTGTTGACAGGATTTTACAGAGAGCATGATTTTCAGTGTTTTGGAGCTAGTGGTCAACAGTTTGCTTCAGCTTTTAAAAGCTGATACAACCGCGTATCAGTTAGCTGATGACAGTCTTATTAGGTTGTCAGTCCGTAACGGCTAAAATTATAGCCGTTGCACACAGAGCCGTCGACAACTGTCTTGAACTGTCAACATTGATATTAATTCAGTCTATATTTAAAAACTAAAATGTCTCATTTTGATTTTTCTAACGGCTATTTTTGATAACCCTATGAATAGGGGTACTGTTTATAATCCTAACAATATAGTTTTTGAGTTTTAATCATTTACGTCTATTCAGAAAAAAAAATATTGAAAGATTTTCAAGTTTAGATTCAAAGTTTAAGTTTTAGAGGTTTGAAAACAAGTTTTGGGAGAAGTTTTGTTTGAACTAAAATTTTGTTATCCTCAAAGAAGTTTTCCTAATTGTTTTCTCAAGAGTTTAAATTTCAAATTTTTAAGTTTTCTCACACAAACTTGAGTCATTGTAACGCCTCGCCCCACCGGGTACGGAAGCACTACTGCAACATACATACGTAGGAAGAAAATACCCTCATATACATACGCTAAACATAACAGTACAGTCAGAAATTAGAGTACGGAAGTACAATGATAATATACATTTCAGCATTACAGTCCAAGTACATTGTTATCACAGTATATGATCCAATATTATATGAATATTACATCACAGAAACGAACCAAAATATGAATTACAAGAAAGTCACAAGATATAACACTGGAAGAGGCTCTCGAGCTGGAAGAGATCTTGAGAGTCAGATAAAAGAGATGGATTAGGAGAATCCGCTACTAAGTCTCCAAGCCAGTGCCAGGTTCTGATCCTGAGATTTGCTGCGCTTCCGCTGCGCCACTCTGATCAGCTATAGGATATTCACTAACGTCCAAGCTCTAGAATCTGGACATGCAGGTTTAGGGTTGTCAGAATGCAACCCAAGGAGTACATAAGAATGCCAAGTGGCGTGCACAAAAGCAAATACACATGTACAGAAAATAGATGAAATTACGTGAAAACATGTTTATGTATGCATGAAAGTATGTTCAAATCGTATCAATAAAAAGCGTATGGAATTCATCAATGATATACATATAATGTAAATGTATGCAAAATCAATTGTATAAACTCAATCTCGGGATCCATGAGATTAGTACGTCGAGGAGATAATCCAAACAAGAAAACCCTCATGTATATACCATATATCCCATTTCACTAATATCTGAACATATACAACTAGAGTTGTTATCAGCAAGTATGTCAGTATTCTATCAGTCGTGTTATCATGTCATAATGTGAAATCATGATCAGCACTGTTATCAAGTCAGTATATGTTTCCATGGTACATGTGTCAATCAATATCAGGAATATCAGCACAGGGGTATCAAATCTCATGTAATATCAAGAATGGAAGTTATATTTGGAATTCGGGTATATGTATTTAAGTTATGCAATAATGATTATCAGTACCGTCTGACATTTTAATTACTCCCCACTAATGTCGCCCATCACTGGCAATCCATATCAGAGTAATATCAGTGTATAAACCCTGATAGAACTTACTCGGATCTGTTATGGGCAAAACAGAAGCCGAATGAAAGAGAGACCAAATGGCACACGTTCCTAACATCATTACTGTTGGTTTGTTACATTCTTATTGCTCATCCGATCCGTATGTTTCGGTATATGTTTCCGAGACACATACATCTACATATGAATAAGACGAGTTAGTTTGAAAACTGATGGGGATCAATTGTATCAGTTCATAATGGGCCCCGTGCATGCCTGGGACAACGGTCTCAGGTGATTGGATATGGCCTCCAATCCACGCCGCTATGCGCTAACAGTATCAGGAATAATAGGATCAGGTCAGGGTGCCATTACACCCCACAAGAACTCCTGTGGCCTCAGGTAGTCCTCTATAATAGTTGCAACATCGAGCCATTATGAAGTTGTACATCTTGAAATCATCAGTTTCCCCCATCCCAAGTGTATATGGAGTCAATTATTATAGTCAGTTCATTGTATAGTTCTCAGTATATGTTCATGATATACCGTTTATAGGGATCAATAGGAATACAATATCAGGAGCATAGTAATCATGAAATGTGGGATTCTAGATGTGGCCCCCGAGGATTCAAGAGATGACCCTCATCACTAGGACATGTGATGTGGCACTTAGTCCACGTGGCACTTAGTTCCACACATCATGTATGAGATTCTAGAGGTGGCCCTCGTGTTGTTTCATATGGCACTTAGTTCCGCATACCAAAGCAGTAACAAGAGTATCATGTTTCAGTATTCAGTAGTGATTCCCCGTAAAGCGATAATTATGATTTAGGTATTATATTCAGTCAGGAGTTACGGTACCAAGTATGGAATCAGTGTAATATAATAGATCAGGAGTTGTGGTACCGTTTAGAATCAATATATGTTTTATAGTCAGTATCCATATGTCAGGTGTAATGTCGGTATGAGTAGTCAGTATCAGTAACAATAGTCAGTGTTAGTAACAGATATTATCTCAGGTAACTCATGTCAAATATCAATAGCAATATTAATATCAGCATCAGTAATATCGGGATCAGTATCCAGTCAATAGTATTAAAGCAGCATTACAGCTATGCACATACAAGCGGAGCAAAGCAGTGCTGGAGCTAGATCAGCGAACAGTGTTTAATCACTAAAGCGCTCGGTGAAACTCCGGAAAGACTCTGTCTTAATATGCGAGTCTAAATCGGACAGAGTTCCGTCGTAACGAGCCTAGTGAATAAAGCGTTGAGTGCTTGGTCTCGCTTACCAAGCGATAGCGATATAAACGGAACTAAACAATTAAAAACCTCACAGAGGTAATTAAGCCCGGAGGCTATACCGAAGCAGTATATGTACTTGTAGAAGATGTTAGCATCACACACAGGTAATAAATAATATAATAATCACAAACACAATCACAAGCTCTATATTGTACTCTGAGCTGGGTACCCTCTGCCCCTAGTCACCACGAAACTTGAAGGTAACGGGTGACCTGCAAAGCGGTCTCTCGGATGATATTCCAGAACGGATAGAGCATCCGAAGCATAGCACCCCCTATACGGCTACGGTGGTGATAGCTTGTCACCCTTAGATAACCGGGAGGGGTCTCCCGAGACAGCCATCCCTAGAAGAGAAGTTTGCCCTGAGGGTTTTCTCCTGCAGCCTGCACCACTGTTAGTCCCAAAATACAGATAATTCTAGAAAATACATTTTAATTTCAAGAAATACATATTAATTCTAAAAATACAAGAAATTCATAAAAATACATAAAAAATTCATAAATACATGAAAAAATCCTGAAAATACACAAATAATTTCTAAATACATAGAATAATTCTAAAAAATCAGAAAATTCCTAAAATGCAGGAAATTCCTAAAATACCCAGATAATTCCTAAAAATTACATGAAATTCTTAGAAATACTCAGAACATGAAATATGCATGCACATGTCAAAATATATGTGTGTAAGTGTTTCTGTGCGCATATGCAATAAGGTAAGATACTCGCCTATCCCAGGAAAATACCCGATACCATGTGCACGTGTGCACGTGTGTGCATGAAGGCAGCCAAGGGCTGACCGTGAACTGTAGGAGGAAGGAGGGAGGTGTAGTGAGGGTTTAGAGAGAGAAAGTGTGAAGACGAGAGATAAATCCTAGAGAGAAACTAGGTTTGGGTTTTAGAGGAAAGAGAAGGATTTTTGGAAGTGGCTTGGTGGCGTTAGGTGGTGGAGAGGGAAAGGGTCCTCTCTAGAGCAGCCAGCCAAGAGGAAGATAGATGAGGTGAGAGAAAGTGAAGGAGGAGAGAGAAAATAGGAATTTGGGGTTTGTTAAATAGAGAAAAATTGGGAAAATTATGGGAGTAGAGGAGAGGGAGAGGAATTCCTCTACAGTAGTCGACCATGGTGGTGTGACGGAGGAGTGAGAAAATGTAGAGAGAAGTTAGAGAGAGGAGAGAAAAAATGTTGTTTTTCGGTGATTTTGAGAGAGGAAAATTAAAAAAATTAGGAGGGGTGTGTATAGGCCTATGGAGGAGTTTATGATGATAGGAATGTGGTCATGGTGTTAGGAAATTCTTATAGGATTTTTAGGGATTTATTTGGAGGTGTTTTAGGGTTTTTTCTAGAGAGAAAAAGGTGGAAGGAGAGGGATGGAGGCCAGCCATGGTAGAAAAGGGGTTGGAGAAGATAAAGGGAAGGCGTAGGAGGCTTGTGGTAGAAGCCAAGCTTGAAGAAGTCATGGAATTCTCTAGAAAATTGGAGAAAAAAAAAAGGAAAGGAAAAAAGAAAAAGAAAAAGAAATAGAAATGCAATTATTGATTTGTTGGGGAGTTATGTATAAATGCCCCATAAGAAAATAATACCAAAATAAAATGAAGAAAATTAGAAAGAAATAAATTTAGATAAGAAAGAAAAGGAAAAATAGGAGAGAGAAAATATTTAATTAAATAATTATTTTAAAAAATTATGAAATTTCTAGGGTAGAATATAGTGCCAATGCAGTGTCTCGTGTAAAAATTTCGGATCAAATGGAGGAAAATACGTACATGGAAGATACATACGAGTTTAAAACATCGAAAACCGTAAAAAGATACGTATTCGAAAATCATGATATTACAATCATCATCTTTATCTATTCTATAGAAGCATTATTTTGTGAGAAGTTCATTATTTGTAGCTAAGAAGAGATCACCATGTCTCTCAATCTTTGTTCTACAACTCGGAGTGAGCTTGCGGGCTTGGAGTGAGCTTGCGGGAACAAGTGAAAGAACTTATAGGAGTTGCAGTATCGAGTGATCTTGCGAGATCGTGCTAGCATAAATTTTTCGTTGCGGTGAAGGCAGGGACATTGAACAAATTCCTCGAACCTCGAAATAATTCTCCTGTGCTTGTGATTACTTTATTTTCTTAGCTCTACTCTACTCACTTATTTTTATATATATTTCTTGCTCATAATTATCTATATTTTATGCTTGGTATAGTTTGTATGCTTATACTTGTTTGAATCAAGAAGGCATTTAAAAGCACCTTAACTCTTATTCAAGAGGAATCTTAAGGAGAAGTTCTAGAGCCTTTCATCAAAATTCAGCTTCACTTCATGGTCATTATTTGTGTAATATTTTTTTAATAGTTAAAGTTTTAAATTTCACATTTGATTAATAATTCACTTAGTCACCCTCTCTAGGTGATTTCAATTAGTATTAGAGCTTGATGTTCTTGATATTCAGTTTAATCACTATGGAAAGATTCTCTTTTTGCTATACACACATGGCCATTAGATCTATTAATTTTCACCCAAGTTTGGTGGTCTCAATGTTCCTATTTGGAGAGTTAAGATGTCTCTTTTCCTTAGATCACAAGGAAGTAGAGTGGTCAAAGCAATTACAAAAGAATTTGTTAAACCTGCATTTAGTGATAATGACACTTGATCCGATAGCACCATCAACGAATATGAAGCCAATGCAAAGGCGTCATATACTTTGATGCAATCACTCAATGATGATGATTTATCTCGGGCCTATAATATATGGCAATGTTTGATCACCATACATAAAGGCACTTCACAAGTGAAGAAAGCAAAAATTGATTTGCTTAATTGATTGCATCTTAATTTTGCATTATTATTATCATATTTGCATATTTATCTTTGATTATTTTTTATTTAACTTTACTACTTAACTCTCTTTTTGTTTATGATGTGTAGTTATTTAAAATAGAAAGATAAAGATTAAAGAAGTTTCTAGTCTAGCCAATTATCCTATCTGCATTTAGATTTCAATTTAATCCAATTTGAAATCAAGAGAAAGACAAGGATTCAGAGATAATCCCTATTCTAATTTAGAGAGAAAAGAGAAAATCAATTTAAATCAGGTTGCTTAAGCTCCGAGTCAAAGATAAAGAAGGAGAATTTAAATTTAATCTCAGATTAGGAGGATAACTTACTCCCAAGTTATATAGAAAGGATGATATTTTAAAATTCAGAGTTTAAATAAAGATTCTGAAGATAAATCTTCTGAGGGTCGAGATGAAGCCACAGCCAAAAGCGCGTACCCAGACCCCATGATTTTGCCGCGAGAATCCCAGAAAAGTGCGGCTTTCTGTTGGAGCTGCAGTTGGCGGTTGGATTTATGTTTTCAACTGGGATTCTACTATCTATTTGCCCTATAAATAGAGAGGTAGAGCGAGAGGGAAAAGGCAACTAAGAGATCACAACTTAGGATTTTCTTTAGTATTCTTTTCTTTTGAATTCTTTATTTCTAGGATTTTAGTTTGAGGGAATTATAAAAAGACGAAGGAGCGATTGTAATTTGACAGTGACAACTTCAATAAATAAGATCTTTTGTTTCTCTTTTAATTCTATTTTCTTCTTTATTTGGTTTTTTTTAATTCATGCACTTTTCTTATTTAAACACCATGTTTAGTTTAAACTTCATTATGCTTAACTAAATACAACTTCATAGTTTGCTAATCTTTCCACCACTACTTCTAGTTTTATGATCGCTTAAACTGATTGAATCTCATGCATGTTTAAAACTCTAAAACTAGGTAATCTTCTTGAAGACTTATGATGATAAAAAGTTAACTCTATTTTTGTTAATGCTAGTTAATAGTTTTTTCTTATTTTATGCTTAAACAGCTTTGATGGCTTAATGTTAAATCTAAACAATTTTTCTTAAGCTATGCTTAGAAAGCTTTGATAATTTAATATTGAATTTTGGCTAGTGTGTTTCAATTAGGGTTAGCTTTTCATCTTATATATCTTATTTGAAGTAAATTTTTCTAGAAACACTTTATGATTCAATATGAGGTTTAACCTTCATGGACTAGTAAGTTAGTGGTGGTAAATAGTTAGTGGATTATGATCTTTTCTCATAATTACAAACAAAACTAATTTTTTCTCAAACAAATTTTTTCTTCTAAGAACAATACTATATCGAAATGCTTCCATTGCATTTCTCCCTGAGGATCGACCCGTATAACTATTGTTACTATGGTTAAATTGCAGGAATTCAGAGTCAATCAAAATCAGATAAACATTTTCCTAAACTTTGTATTTTCCTCAATCATTAATTCACAATATGACAGATTTTACATGCTTGATTGTGAATTAATTGATGAAATGCTTACCTGGTTTGTCGCTATTACTAATGAACTTATTTTTTTAGGTAAACCCATTTCAAATAATCAAAGGGTCTGAAAGATCCATAGAGTACTTCCCAAATCTTGGGAGGTAAAAACTATCACCTTAAGAGAGCTCAACAACAAAGAAAAAAAGGACTCACCGCTTTCGTGGGGAACTTGAAGACCCATAAAATGGAATGAAGGCAAAAGAAGATTGTGAGCCTCATAAGAAGAATTATGTTGCATTCAAGACCTCTTTAAGAGAATATAAGAAGAAAAATATTGTCACTCCAACTGTCTCAGATGATGAGCAAGAAGATAATTAAGAACTCACTATCTTAATGAAGAACATGAGAAGAATATACCATAAGAGTGAAAGGAGAAGTGACCCAAGAAGCAAAAGAAAGATGAAAGCAATAGTAATATCTCTAGTTAATAATACTGTATTTTTATTTTGTCTAAGTATTTATTTCGCTTTACTGATTATTTTATTAACTTAATTTATGACTTATTGTTATTATTAAACACACAAATTTATGTTGGAGTATTAAATGGTAATTTGATCTTATATATATATATATATGTTTATCATTATTACTTATTAGTATTTTAATTACTAGCTAGTGTTTTTCTTATTTATTATTATCATTATCATTATTGTGGTTATTATTATCATTGTTACTATTAAGTTTTACTATTAATATTTTCTTTTATTGTCTATCACTATTACAAGTAGTACTATTACTAATATTACTTTCATTATGGTTACAATTATTCTTTATTACTATTATCATAACTGTTATTATTAATTTATTATTAATGTCATTGTTATCACTAACATTGCTGTTATTGTGCTTATTATTATTATTATTCATAATTATATGTTTGTATGTATATTGTCATAAGCCCAGTTCCTCTTGATTTTCCTTTTATTTTTATTTTTCAAAGCCCATCATCTTATCAATTTCTTTTATTTAATTTTCACTTATTCTTTTTCATATTTTTCCTATTTCCCTTGGCCCAAGTCATGTAGCCTATACCCATTAACCCAAATATAATCCAAATCTATAATCTAATTTAAATATATAATCGTAATTTAAATTTCAATCCATATTCACATCCTAATCTTAATACTAAATCAAGCAACTTAAACCCAACTGAAATTTTATTTTTTAAATCCTTAATAACCGATAAAAACCCTAAACTTCTTCTCTTTTTCTACCTCAAGAGAATACCCTAATCCAAACTCTCCCCACTTTCTTCCTTTCTTTCTCCTCTCTTTTTCTGCCTCAAGAGAAAACCTAATCCAAACTCTCTCCACTTTCTTTCCTTTCTCCTCAAGCGGATCGTGAATGAAAAGGGTTTCGAGGTACAGGGACCGAGGAGCAAGCAAGGAGAAACAACTGAAGTAAGTAGATCTAAATTTGTGAATTAATTTCAGTTTTTTTAAAAAGAAAAAATAAATAATTTATTAATTTTAATAATCTGCTACTTAACTTATCTATGCTCTCACCTCAGAACTCACCAAACAATATATTTAATAGTTCTTAGAAACTTACCTAATGTAATTTTTGTATAATCATTATTTTAATACCCCACAAAGCCTTGATTTGAACAAACCAAATCCAAGTATGTAAATCAGTTTGCCATAATTAATATGATACAAATAGTTTATTCAATATTTTGTCTATACGAGGGTCATCTATGAAATTTTTTATACATCTAAAACTAATCTAAATCCAACTAAAATATATGTGAGTATGTACAAATACATATCTAAAATTTACACATTTTTTAAAATTTTTACAATTTAAAAAAAAAAGAAAAACAATACTGCTGCATAGACCCAGGCAATCTATGCAGTACCAGGCCAGACTCGCACTGGGCCTGGCCCTAGTGTAACACCTCATCCTCAGAATACATACACAACTATGTGTCCTAATTTTTGGAGCGTATTTTCTTATTTTCTGTATTTAAATTCTTACTAATATAGCAGTACAGCATGATTTGACCTTTCTGGTATTCAGATTTGACTGATTTTAGTTTCAAACATTAATTTTTAATATTTTATAATTTTCATGATTTTCTGAAATTTTTCTGAATTAAGTTGTAATCTTCAAAACCGGCGTCGACCAGTGCCGCTGACCGACTCTCGGATTTTTAATTTACAAACGGAGTTAAAATTCTAGAAATGACTTTCACATTATTTCTTAAAATCATATTTATTTATCTAAATGAATTTTCTGAGATTTTTTAGAATTTATCAAAAATCCGGTCACCCGGTGTAAACACCGTCCATGGTGGATTTCAGGATTTTTATTTTAAAAATAGGATTGAATTTCTAAAAATCGATTTCACCAAATATTTTAAAATAATATTTATTATTTTGAAAATTTTTGGAAAACTTTTCGAGATACTTCATTTTTCGGGCTTTTTCTGAGTTTTCATTGTTTTCCCAGATACTGGAATTTTATTCGGATATTTTACTTTTTCTCTCTCCTTGCCTGACACGAGTTTCACCAAACCTGAATTTAACATTTAATGTGGAGACTCTCTCCATTCCGCATTTAATGTTATGTCCTTCAAAAAAAAATCATCATCAACTCAGATCAAGTCACCCATACTTTTTTGTCTTTTCTATCAACACGATTCTCACGTTTTCTCTGGGCTCAGCTTTCATCCTCGGGTCTAGGCAATTGCCAGACGCGAGTGTGGGTTGAATGAGACGCAACCCATTTTTTTTGAAAAAGACGCAACTCTCTTTATAGGATGGCAATCTTGTAATAATTCCATTTCTCTTTATATAAATATTCCTTCTCTCTCTTTCAATTCTCTTCTTCTCCTTCATTTGTAGCCAACCAAAAGCCACCAAAACAGCAGCAAATGGCAGCCCTTGGCTATGGTTTTTGGTCATCACCACTACCAAACCCTCCTTCCTTCACTCTCCATCATTCCCTTCATCTCCTCCTCCATTCCAACAACTACAACACCAACTTCACCACCTTCTTCTTCCTCTTTTCCACCAAGAAACCCATCTTCTCTACCATCTTCTCCACCATTTCACCACCACCTACACCACCTTAGTCACCACCAACCACGCCATCTTCATCTCCTCAGAATTCTCTTTCAACGAGTTATAGCTTCGTTCTCCGAAGCCTTGTTTTCAAAACTCCAAATCCCTATTTTTAACTAGAATTGCACCCTCTTCTTGCCTTGGGCTTGGAGCTTGGCCACTTTCTCCGACCAACTCCGGCCGCCGCCAAGCCATAGCCGGCCATCCTCCCCCTTCCCTTCTTCTTTCTTTTCTTTCCTTCTTTCTTTCTTTCTTTCTTTCTTTTTTTCTTTCTTTTTCTCCTCTTTTCCTTCCCTGCGTCACATACTCCCTCATTCCTGCGTCTCTCTCTCTGCGTCTCTCTCATTTCCCTGTCTCTCTCTTTCTCTCCTGTTTTATTTCTAGACGCGAAGCTTACTCCCGCGTCCAAGCACTTCCTTAACGCGATCTTCGCGTTCTTGTGATAACGCGACGCGGAGCACGTGCTCGCGTCTGCGTTCTTCCTGTGGTATGAATTAAACGCATGTCTCAGACCCTGCGTTGTGGCATCTACGCGACGCGACTCCCGCGTCTGCGACCCCTGCGTCTTCATTCTCCCTTTTTCTAATTCATTCTTTCTCCTCCTCTTTTTAATAATATTTGTTATTGAACGCGTTGACGTGTTGGTTACCTAGATTCTAGAGATTGGGATTTCCTGGTGTTTCTTGAAGTTTTAAGCGAGTGTTCTTGCTTCCTTTTTGGATTTTCTCGCTTCGTCATGTTGACTAGTATTATTATTTTCCTGGCATACTTGCATATATCATGTTGTCACTTGTCACCTGCCTAACATCACCTCCCAGTCATATGTCTCATGGTACCTGATATATAACTATTTGATACTTGCCCCGTTATGACATATTGATAATTGGCTTAAGGTTGTCACCTTTACGGAAATCCTGTACTTGTTATCCTGTATCATATATAGTGACTTGAATTTATAATACTCATGTACTATTGAACTCCTGAAATCCTGATCATACCTTGCACCTGCTATTCCCGTAAACTGATAATTGCATAATAAGCTATAAAAATGGACGACTTGCATTGGGTCGGGGAAAACTTGCGGCTATCAATATATGTTCGTGTTTACAGTGGTACTAGGTATGTTGTGCAACTAAAACTTCCGGTCGACCTGTGGGCCTCCAGGCGACCGAGGGGAGTGCTGGCTCCCTCCTTCATGGTACCATCTTGATAAGGGCATTCTAGAAGACCCTCCTGTATGCCTTGCGGCTGGTTTTGAGCACCAGTAACGGAACGTCCTGGACCGTGATCCCGGGCATGCACGGGACCCACTGTAAACATTGTTCGTTGATACCCCCGTGGCTTTCCAATAACAGTCTCGATTTACTCATATGTGGATGTATGTGTGCTGGGACGCTATTACACATACCTAGACATATGGGTAGAACGAGTAATAAGTATAAATATTAAAAATAGTAGCAATAGATTTATGCAGGCCTTATCACTTTCATTTCATATCTCCATTTCATGCTTACTATACATATATACTCAATACAGTTTTGATACTTATTACTGTTTTGGTTATATCAACATGCATATACTTATCTCTGCACGACACTTGGCATTCACCTGAATATTTGTTTAGGGAGTTTCTGACTCCCCTGGACTTGCATGTTCAGGTTCTTAAGCTTGGATTGAAGCGGAGCCCTCCACCGAAGATCAAGCTTATCTCTCAGAGCAGGCTGACTTGTCCTAACTCCTTCTGTTCCTGAATCTTCCTGTAAGCTCGAGGATCTTCTTCTCAGCCCGTGAGCACCCTTTGCTGTACAAATTGTAATTCTTACTTTTGTACCTGGTTATGATATAATGTACATGTATCAATATATCACGCTCTGTGATCACTTTGTAATCCTTATGTTGGAATGTATAATGCACCACGTGCTTCCGTACTCTGATTCTTGCCTGTACTGATGCTTAACGTATATACATGAGGGTATTTCTGACCTGCGTATATACGTCACAGTAGCGTCTCCGTACCCGCCGGATCAGGGCGTTACACCTAGCCTGGCTAGCCCAGGTTTGGCCGGGCCTGGCTGGGCCGCAGCGGAGCCTTGGGCCCTGTTAAAAAAATCCCAGTCCAGGCCTGGGCCTGACCTGGTCCGACCTGGGCTGCTGCATTTACAAAAAAGGAAAAAAAAGGGGGAAAAAAGTAAGAAAGAAGAATTGCATATTAAAATAATTAGTTAAAAATATCAAAAAAAGAGAAAATATAAATAATAGTCTACAATACTTCTACTTTCTATGATAAAATTTTTAGATTAATACCAATATACACTAACTCAAACCACCCACTTTAAAGCCATTTTCCTTAATGGTAAATTCAGACTCGTTAAGTATTTAATGGTTTAAAGCCTATTAAAAATCTAATAAAAAATTAAAAATTGGTTTAAACTAAATCTACTAAATTTATTAGACCCAGAGGACCATATTTTCAACCCCCAAACTAATTAATTAAGACTAAAACCCCTTATAACTCTCAAGTAAAACATCTTTTTAAAAATCTAACAATTTCTATTGTAATGAACCATATAGATTTATGGGGCCTTATGATTTCAGTGCTTTGGACTTGAGATCGAGTTCAGGTGAGTGTTCTTTTTTCTCTTCAGTTAAACAGAATTTTGTAATAAATAATTTTATGTAATTATATAATTATGCTACTAAATTTACTGAGATGATATTTGAGAGTGTCTGCTTTTGCATCATTTCTTTATTTGTTGTTATTAGTTACTTGTATCATTTCATGTGATCATCTGACTTATTTTACCAGTATGATTACCAATATTTCTTCATGAGACATCGTTGAGTGCTAACACTATTTATTTAGTTCATCTAAGTCATTTCATGCATAGTTGTATACCACTGTTGATTCATGATTATTTGTAGTATACCTTAGACCATATTTGATTTTGTAATTGATCTAGTTGTAAGAAATCTTAGAATATAAATTGATTGATCTTGAGGTTGATTGGTTCGTGTTTGAGGTTAACGGTGCATATTTGTAGATAAATAGTATATTTATTTGAGGTAATTATCGACATTTATTTTTGGTGATATTTCAGACGGGAATTCATTTGGACAATGAAGACGGATTAAATAAAATGTTAACTTGAGACTGATTTATCTTGATGTTTGGATTTATATATGGACCTAGAGTTCAACTTGAGATTTGCATGAGATCTTGATTCGCATTTAGATGAGATCAATAATAGCTGAGTTCTAATCATATGGGAGAATACATTACCTTGATTTTAATCTATCATATAATACTGATTGTGGATTATTAGTTGCAAGTATTTTATTTGGATATATTCACTAATGAATTATCTGAGTATTGATATCGAGATTTGAGTACAGAGACTTTCTAGATTTCATGTAGCTTGAGTATGTCCCACTCCTTAGTTATATCTTGATTGGGATTGAAATTATTGGTGATATAATTTAAACTATATTATATTTAGATTTTGGATTTGACTGGTTCATGATGGTAACTATACGAGTTGATATCTGAGTGACATTATCAGTAGATTTGATTATTCTTATTGAAGGTAAAACATGTGAGAGTTTGGTTAGATATTGATGGTTGATTAACTTGGAGATTCTTTATTAAAAAAACGAGATATTGGGCCTAGATTTGTTAGTAGACTCGATTGAGTTGGAGTAGACCTTGGGTGAGAGTAGACCTAGATTGGTTTAACCTGACCTGGTGGCATGTATATACATAATTGACTAGTTACTTAGATTTCTGGATCTTGTGTTTGAACTTAATGAGAGTGAGAGTGTATGATGGTCTTAATTAAGATTAGATAGTGATGATTGATTGGATATAGATGAGTATATATTTTATATTGGGACTTGGATATATCGATGACTTTGAGGATCTGAGTTGATTAAATATTTTGCCTGGATTATTCTATTCATGGCCAGCAGGTCATTACTTATTCTGAATATCATGATTTACCTAAAAAACTTAACTGATTATACATGATATTTACCTGATAATTATAATGTCCATGTTATCATAATTGCTGGGAAAATATTGTTACGGTAACAACACCCTCATGTTTACTTATTACATGTCATGTTATACTAGTATCCTGTTCACTGACATTATATATCATGTTATACGGTATCCTGATTACACATATTGATGTCGTTATCGTGGCTATCACCGAGTTGTTCTAGTAATCTAACATGCACATTAAATAATCTTGATAAACTAATGACATGATATTAAATAACTTATACTGGGATTGGAAAAATTGATGGAGGAGACAACGTCTGTATCTTGGGTGGACCTAGGATATAGGTCGCACAGCCGAAAGAGGGTCCACTGCAGGGTTCCCGGGGGTGACTGGCACCCCGACCTATTCTTATTCCTGTTATACATGTTATACATATTCCCGACTATCTTGCGGTAGGGCCTGGTTCAGCGTCAGGAGTCTGGGCCATGGTCCGGGTATGTACGAAACTCACCTAAAGTATGGACAATGTCTCCAACCGATCAGTTTCAATAACTTAGGACCCTGATTGACACGTGTGATAGGCGTAGTATGGAATGCGTCTATTACAGGTGACAATTGGTATTCGCTGACATAATAAATAATAAGGTACTGTAATTGATTGTCTTTGCCTGATACATGTATGTATGTTGGACACCCAATGTTACACCCGACCTGATTGGACATCTGACTTTAGGACTGACTGATTCTACCCACTTGATTTATAGATCGTGATAGACACCTGATTGAATGCCTGACTGAAAACATACTCTATTGTGTGCTACTTTTCTATTTATTTACTTTATTCATGCCATTTCTTATTCCAGTATATATATAATTTCTTTATCTGCTCACAGGTTATATGCACATGCACTTTCCAGTTTATTCTGACACATTCACTAGGAGTTCTGACTCCCTGAATTTGTATATCCAGATTTGTGGTTATTTATTGCTGATCAGATTTTTGGAGAGGATAACAGGCATCTTGAGGAACCAGAGTTCTCTCTTACTCGATCATCTTTCTCGGTATTTCTATCTCTTCTTTATTCCTTCACTTTCATGATTCTATACATTGGACTCATACTTATTCCATTTCCTTTTCATATGTCATCATGTATGGATGTTTATATGTGACATTCCAGTGATATTGATTTACTATAGTGATTTAATAGCATGTTCAGGTTATTTAGGCTTAGCGTGTATGCGTGGGGTATTTTTCTCGCGTATATACATCGTCGACTCTCTGTTTTCACGTATTTTGAGAAGCAGGGCGTGACAACAATGAAAGTCACCACTTGGATTCGAATAATGGGTCTGAGAGTGAGAATGATTTCACACATCTGTTTCATGGTCTAAGGGGATGACCCTATTGAGGTAAACTCGAAATCTAATTTAAATTGTGATGATATTAGCATTGATGAATTAGGAGAAGCATTTGAACAACTTTCCGATATTATGATTTGCTCAAAAGAATTTAAAATTGAAGAAAGAAAATTTTGCAAAGTTAATTAAATGATTTCAAAAGAAAAAATATATCTATTTCTCTCGAAAATGTCAAAAAGAATTTTGATGTTACAAAGTTTCTTTTAAAGCAAAAACTATTAGTTTGATAAAGATGAGATTGTGCTTAAAGAATAGAGTTGATTGTTTAGGCTCAACTTTGAACCATTGTGTTTTTGACCATAAGAGATTGAAATTCTTGTTTCGAAAGAAACAAGCTCCACACATTCATACGCATACGATACGGCAAGCACAAACACAACATACTTACAAGTATGCTCATGTATATCATTATTCACATTGTGACCGCAAAAGCCACCTTGCTAAATTTTATTTTGATAGAATAAATATTTCATATAAAAATATTTAAGTTAGAAATGCTAATATCCAAGAACCCAAGAAGATATGGGTATAAAGTTCATAACAATTGTATTTGATGTATGTGTAGGCTCTTTCAAAATGTGCGAGAGTTTTGGTGTCTTGGTGGTGGATGCAATATGGAGCTTGATGGATAAATCAATTTAGCGCATCATTGTCAAGGAGTTTAGGTAAAAGACCATCTTGGTTTGAAAAAATAGAGACTAGCCTTATCGGTGTTAATAACTATCTCTATTCTCCACTTGAGTTTAAACATACTTTAATTCGTTACTTATAAACATGTGTTGTTTTTTATTTTGATTATATATTTTAATGCAAATTTGTTAAGACTTGTGATAAACTTGTATAGCTTTTGAGATACACTCTTGATTTTGTGTCTAACATGATTCATATCTTTTGTGTACTTAATTCTAATTTAGTTATATGTGTATATTTTAGTTTTGACGATTCTTGCATTTAAATATGCAATTCTTTAAAAATAATTTGTTTTAAAAATTGATATAGTTTTGAATTGAATTCAAACTATTTTCTTTACATGGTAGTATTTTCAAATTATTTTCAACTAACTATTTTTGAAAATATATACTCTTAGTGAGCGATTGGTTGGGTGATCGTGCCTTGTATAACTATTCCTTGACATGTGCATGTAGGTTGGTGATAATAATGAGTTACGCACATGATTCATATGATATACTCATTCATGTTTATTTATATATGTATGCCTTAAATTTTAATTAATCTAAATTTCAATTGGTATTGATATTCATACATATATATGAGTTGATTGATTGTGCATGTTTAACAATACTCATATATTTCTTATAGCACAATTGTCACATGCTAAGCTTGATTTTATTTCAATTGATATTTCAAATGCACTCATTTTACTTTTACAAATTCATGCACTTGTTTTTATTGGTGTTTCAAAAAGAGAAAAACTTCTTTCAATTGGTGTTTTAATTTCATTGGATATAAATGTTTGAATTTCATTTGGTATCAATATCTCAATTTCAATTGGAATCAATTTTTTTTAATTCAATTGGTGTCACTGCTTTAAATCTCAATTAGTATTAGTATCTAAAACTTTCATTTGATATCTGATTTCAAATAGTATCTAAAATATTTGTATGATGAAAAATTAATTTTCATAGTTAAATTTCAATTGATATCACTTTCAATTAGTATCAATTATTGCAATTGGTATTTATCTTATTTTACAAATTAGTATCTTTGTTTCAAATGATATTCATGTTTTAAAATTATTTTAAATTTCAATTGATATTTCTTTCTACTTTGTATTCAATTGGTATATATGCTCAAAATTATTTTAATTTGTATTGTCTATATGTAAAGGAGTTTAATATCCCTCTATATGTAGATTTATGATGAGTGTATTATATAAAAAAGAGTTTGGTCTCTCTTCGCTATGTAGTACATATGTGTAGGGGGTTAACATTTTTATCTATATATTATATATTATGCTTATGTGATTTACAGTTTAGTCATTCCTTATTCATGTAATGCATATATTCAGGGGGCTGACTTAAACGTCTCTCATGGTCATGAATTTATATCGCATATAACTTCTTTTGATTTTATTTAACCCTTTTGTTGATGAAGTGACAAAAAGGGGGGAGAAATTTAGAGTTTATATATACAAGTTGCTCTATGAATGTTTGTTTGTTTGTCTGATGTAGAGCTTTAATTAATATCTTTATATGGTTATGTTTATGCATGAGTTGAGAGGGAGCTTTATAGTGCTCTTCTCCAATCCACACACACACACACAACTCTATGAGTTTTATTATCATCAAAAAGTGAGAGATTGTTGGTCCAAATGGCCATCTCTCTAGTTTTGATGATGATTAACTCATGTAATTATAGTACTAATGATTTTGTATTGTTTTAGTTTCAGATTTATTCAAGATCATGGTTTAATGTTTAGCTTTAACAAGAGACTCAAAGTTAAGTTTTGAAGTTGATTAGTATTGATTCAAGATTTCAAGAATAAAGATCATATCACTTACTTCCATCACTCTAGTTTTGATGATGATTAACTCATGTAGTTATAGTACTAATGATTTTGTGTTGTTTTAGTTTCAGATTTATTCAAAATCATGATTTAATGTTTAGCTTCAACAAGAGACTGAAAGTTAAGTTTTGAAACTAATTAGTGTTGATTCAAGATTTCAAGCATAAAGATCATATCACTTACTCAAGAAGGAGTCTAGCCCACAAAAATCAAGATTGATTGAGTCAAGATGAAAAAGAAGACCATTTCAAGAAAAAAACTCTGGTTTATAAAGATGTTTAGATTTTTGTGAAGTATAGATAAGTTTTGATTGCTCAAGTTTATACACATATAAGAGTTTGATACTAGTTTTCAAGATCAAGTTTATTGGGTTTCGGTTAACCGCTTTACATTTTTATGTTTATCATTTTGTAAAAAACAAGTTTTATTTCAAAATGATTTTTATCTCAAAAAGAAGTTCACATGTTTGTAATATGTATCAATATTTTAAATCCCACATGTTTGTGCTCAAATGTATTTTATATAAACTTAATTTTGTGAAATTTATAGAAATTTATTTAGATTTAAAAGAAAAATAATGTTTGAGTTTATGTTTTAAGTTTTTATCTTTTTTATAGACAACCAATTAGAGCTGTCGATAGCCCGTCAGAGCTGTCGACGGACCTCATTACAGAGCTGTCGACAGAATTTTACAAAGAGCATGATTTTCAGTGTTTTGGAGCTAGCCGTCGATAATTTGCTTCAGCTATCGAAAGCTGATACAGTCGCGTATAAGTTAGTTGTTGACAATCTTATTAGGCTATCGATAGGTAAGCTCCGTAACAACTAAAATTATGGCCATCACACACAGAGCTGCCGACAACTCTCTTGGACTGTCGAACCTATTCAATTTATATTTCAAAACTAAAACGTGTATTTTGTGTTAATCTTCTTGTTTTGACTTTTCGATCGGCTATTTTGGTAACCCTATAAATATAGGTACTGTTCATGATCCTAACAATATGTTTTTGAGTTTTAATCATTTACATCTATTCACAAAATTTTTTTGAGAGATTTTCAAGTTTATATTCAAAGATTAAGTTTTAGAGGTTTGAAAACAAGTTTTGGAGAAGTTTTGTTTAAGCTACAAATTTTCTTATCTTCAAGAAGTTTTTTCAATTATTTTCTCAAGAGCTTGAATTTCAAATTCTCATATTTTCACACATAAGCTTAAATCATCATCTCTATCTTTTTTATAGAAGCATTGTTTTGTGAGAAGTTCATTGTTTCTGGTTATGAAGAGATCACCAAATGTTTCAATCTTCATTCTACAACTTATTGGAGGTTGCAGCCTCGAACTGAGCTTGCGGTCTCTTGTATTGTGTTTTTGAGGGAACAAGTGAGAGAATTTATAAGTGTTGCGATACTGAGTGATTTCGCAAGATCGTGCTAGTGGAATTCCTTTATTGCGGAGAAGGCGGAGACGTGGAGCAAGTTGCTCGAATCTCGAAACAATTCTCTCGTGCTTGCGAATGCTCTATTTTCTCAACCCTACTCAACTCAATTGTGTGTGTGTGTGTGTGTATTGTTTGCTCATAATTATCTATCTTTTATGCTTAATATAGTTTGTATGCATATACTTGTTTGAATCAAGAAGATTATTAAAACACCTTAGCTCTTATTCAAGAGGAATCTTAAAGAGAAGTTCAGCTTTTCATCGGGAATTAGCTTCACTTCTTGGTCACTGTTTGTGTAATAGTTTTTAGTAGTTAAAGTTTTAAATTCCGCAGTTAATTAGCAATTCATCTATTCACCACCTCTAGGCGATTTCATCTAGAACACTGTCCAGATCCAACTAGTGGATGATGCTCGGATACATTCATTACTTAACGGGTTCGGATCATGTATAAACATGCTTGTAGCTAATTAGATTTTTCATGTGAATGCAGTAGACATTTGATATAAAACCTACGCGTGCTCCAGGTTACAACCTATAATCTCAAAAAAAAAAAAATATACACACGTTGAAGTCAATTGATGAGTTACAATAGTTGCATGTCATTAATTAAATTTAACAAGTTATATTTACATCTTCGGTTGCAATCTGATGCAGCTCAACTAGATGTTTAGACATGCTCTACTTATCGTGCACACAATGTGACTATGGAGAGCCAAAACTCTAAATTTCACAAGCCTTTTTTTCCCCTTCCCCCTCTTTTTTTTTTCTTCTTTTTAACAAAAACTAAGTCAGATTTTGAACCTATGACCTCTAATACATAACCTCATTCTTTTACCACTATGCGATGCCATAGATTGTTTAAGCTTTATGATCTTAAATTTTATGCCAGTATATTCTTTATTCAGAAGAGATTTATAGAGACATATAATAACCCAAAGTATCTTAATTATCTAACTTGTTCCTTCAACCTGGATTTTCCACCTTATCCAAATTTAACTCGATCATCAAAAAAAAAGTTTTTTTTTAATTTATTCATTTAATGTAAAGATTAATTGGTTATTTACTGTTTAAAAATACCATTCATGATAATACTAGAAAAATGCACGTGCATGCACGTGAAGTCTTTTTTTAACTTGAACAATCCCTAATTTGATATGGAGATCTATTTTATTTGACCTATTTATTTAGAAAAATTTATATTCATCTATTAAACATAAGATGCAACGATTTCATAAACGAATAAAGAAAACTAAATATATATGAAAAAATAATATTCAATGAGAAAAAAAGATTTAAAAAGGGAAAAGGAAGAGTTTAAAAAATAGAATAGAATTAGAATATAAAAATATACAATAATAAAATAAAATAATAAATCACAAAATTTAGAAAAAAATAAAGAAATAGAAATAGAATAATATCAAAAAGAAAGTAAGAAAATATAAAAAAATAAAAATAATAAACTATCAAACAAAAATGAAAAAATGAAAAAAAGAAAGAGATAATTGAAAATAAATGTAAAAATCTACAAAAAAAAAGGCAAAGAAAGAATTTTAAAAAAATATGTAGACTATAAGTGGAAAAAGGTCAAGAAGAAATATGGATAAAAACAAAAAAGAAAAATAAATAAGAAAGGAAAAAAAATCTAGAAAGAAACAAACGACTGACTAACGAATAAATGAAAGAAACTTCAAAATAAAAAAATATCTAGAAAAAAAGAAATAGAGGAGAAAATAAAATAAATAATAAGTAAAAAATGAAAATGGAAATTGAAAAAGTTAAATAGTTAAAATAAAACAAAATCACAAACAATTAAAATGGAAGAAAAAGAAAACAAAATTTGCTAAAAATTTGGAAAGAAAAAGAAAAGAGAGAATTAGAGAAAAGGAAAAGTAGAGGCTAGAATATGTGAAAAGAAAGAATAAGAAAAGAAATAAGTAGTCAGAATTTACAAAATAAAAAAAAGTAAATAGAAAAAGTAAATAAAAATTACATAAAGAAAATTTATAAAGAAAATAAAGAAGAAAATAAGGAATCTATTTGAAAAGAGAAATTTGAAAAAGGAAGAAAAATAAAAAGTTGAACATTTTAAAAAACTGTAAAGAATAAAAAATCTAAAGGAGAAAAAGGAACCTAAACGAACATAACAAAGTAAAATAAGAAAAAAATCCTGAAAAATAAAATTAAAATTCAGGAAGAACAAAGCTGAATAGATTCCGGAAAGAAAAAAGAAAGAAAACTTGAAACAAGATGGAAGAAAAGAATTGTGAGAAAAAAAAAAGAAAGAAATAAAACTAAAAAACATCAAAAAGTAGAAAGTAAAATTATGGAAATAAAATAAACAAAAGAATATAAATAATCTATAGAAAATAAAATATAATGAAAAAAGAAAAGAGAAATGCAAACTAGAATAAAAATGAAAATAGAAAATTTCGCTACAACTAGCAACTTTGCTTCATAATTAGAAAAAACCAAGCTTCATAATTTTATTTACTACAGCCTTATTGATATCAGCATAAATTAATTCCTCTCAATGACCACTTTTTTTTTATATTTCATTTCTCTTTTACCCTACCCTATCGCTCTTAACGTTGCCTTCCTCCTAATTTCGACCCTGCCGCAGAGTAATTCGCGAGTCGACCTGCGTGGTCAAGTCGCCATGAGGGTTGGAAGGGGGACGGAGAGCCCCTCCGGGGGTCTCAAGGGATGGAGCCCCCGGACTAAATTTTTTTGTGAGCAACTTTTTGCAGATCTCGTTTGCTCATGTTCGCGATGATTTTTGTTTAAGTTTATGATCGATGTGGTATTTAGATCTGAAAAAATTGTAGATCATTCGACACCAGTGAACGGAGGTCTGCTGATGATGGCAATGCCAGTATGAGGACTGCGATCTGGTCTATTGATAATGGTGATGCTAATATGAGTACTGCGACTCATGATCGTAGTCCTGTGTGAGGACTGCGAGTCGCAGTATTTTATTAGAAGACTGCGACTATGATCACAATCTTTTTATCAATTGAGAATTAGGGTATTTTGCAAGGATTGTGATCATTGTTGCAGTCTCAATAAGAAGTGCGATCATTATCATAGTCCTATAAAGACTTCGAAACATGACATTTTTGAACTGCGGTCTGTAACTCTTATGATTTTGATGATGTGATTAACCTATAAATTAAGCTATTAATAAGTTAGATTAATAGTATTTTATCTTATTTCAGGATAGAATATAAGTTGAAGATTAGATGAAATTGAGAAAACATTGCAATATACACATATGAAAGATGGAAGGACTAATTGAACCTCCACAAATTTCAAGTAAAATCAAGCTTCAAGAGCTGTTGGAGCAAAGTTGATCAAGCTCCACAAGAATTGAGTAAAGACAAACAATATCTAGCTATAAAGTGAAAGACAGCGAAAGGAAATTTGAGCTACAAATTTCACACAAAACAGAAATTATGTAAGTAATCAAATAGTGATCTTTATTATCTTCATTTGTTGGCAAAAATAAGATATTACAATTTAAATTCCACATTTCTTTATTAGGATTACCATTCTACCACTTCACTTTCTATAATCCTCCCACTCCTCCCACCCAATTTCTTATTTTACTGGCTCTGTCCGATACCGTCATTAGAGAATTTTCTTTTGACAAGTTTTCAGTCTCTCATTTTCTCTATCTCAGTTCTGGTTATAAAGATAGTAGCTTGTGATCACTTTTTCTAGTACAACATGAGTTGTACTTTACTCCTTATGTCCCCTACTACTTTGATTTGATTCTATTACACACAAGTGGATTGTACCTCCTTGCAAGTTGCAGTTGAGAGCCATTTTCTTTGCGACATTCTCACTCTTTTTTCATCTTTTGCTGCAGACAGCGTTAACAGTGCCTTCAATTGTCTATTCATTACTGCTGGGTACATGGCCGTTGGGTATATATTAGAGAAAAAACTCCCTCATCTTTCCCTCTCTCAGGTCTTTATGTCTTCTCTCTTGTTAAATTGTAGCTATAATAGTAAATGCTTATATTTTTGCCCAGCATTGAAATCTTTTCTTTAGGCTTCATTAAATGCTCCAACGGGCAGATAGTGCTGGCTCTCTTTCTAACGGCTGGATCTCTTCCTTGCTGCTTTGCTCCTTAAATAAAACCCTCTCATTCATTGCAAAAAAAAAAAGAAGAAGAAACAAGTGAGAAATTAAAGAGCAATTCATTTCTCAAAGTTTTAACTTTCAGATCCTTCATCATTTAGAAAGAGTTGTTGAGCTAATCATTTACATTCAATTTCTTCAAATTACATTCAATTTCTTCAACAAATCTCTCATGTCAAAGAAGTGTCAAGCATTCAATGCAAGAGTCATTCTACACTTCACTGTTTTCTCTATCTATTAGTGAAAATTGGTTTTATCTTCTATTTATTTTAAATTCTTTTTATTGCTAAATATTTTGTTTATGCAAATTTTTTGTTGATAGTACTTAGAACTATTTTGATTGCATAGAGCCTTCAATCGTGTATTCTATTTTGATTTATTTATTGTGTTATTTATTGGTTCTCATTATTGTTTTAGAGAACAAACCCTGTTGTGATCTTTGTTCTTCCCTCTCAGAGAAGAGGAGTAAATACAAGCTTGGGGAGAGTCTTGGAGGTGTAAATCCAAGCTCAGAGAGAGTCTTAGTGGTTGGTGAAATTCAGCTCGGGAAAGAGTCTTGGTGGTTATAAATCTTACTTTTGGAAAGAAGCTATATAGTGGATATGGAAATCATATAGAGAAGATCTCTAGGTGGTGGATGTAAGAGAGTTTCCCAAATCACCTTAAAATTGTTGTATTACTCTATCTCTTGCTATTTATTGTTGCATATCTATCGCTGATCATATTATCATCTGCATTATATTATTTCAATATGCTCTGCTGATTCTACCAGCCAGACCGTAGTTCATTTTCTGATCCTACCAGCCAATTGGGGATCACAGTTTTGTATTTTCTGCTAACTAGTTTTTAAATTACTTTTCACCCTCTTCACCCCCTTTAGGGTCCAACACAATTATGGTTGCAATCCTCAGAAATAGAGCATTTTTGAGGACTGTGATCATGCTCCCAGGCCTCAGAAATAGGGTATTTTTATGAGAGCTACGATCATGGTCGCAGTCTTTAGAAATAGAGTGCCAACATTTCGTTTTTGAAGCGCTCCTGTTTTTTTCAAAAGCGGTCCGATTTTTTCAAAGCAATGCGGGGCATTTGCGTAGTGATGCGGGGCATTTGCGTTTTTCACCACTGAGGAGAACTTCTGTGCTTGAAACGTGGGCGTGCCTGATTGGTTTAAAAAAAGAAGTGGCTAAGCGAATAAAATCATGAAGCTAAGTTTTTTTCTTCATTATATTTTGACAAGGTGCTATAGCGAAATCCCTCAATGAAAAATCTTAAAGAAAAGAAAAAAGAATTTATAAAATGGCATAAAATTAGAAAAACACATAAAATAAAATTTAAATAATGAAAATAATTAAAAAAGGAAATAAAAAATAAAAAACTCTAGGAAAAAGTAAAAGGATAAGCAAAACTAAAAGAAACATATAAAAAATAAAAAGAAATTATTAATAAGTAAAATAATATCTCAAAAAGAAAGAAAGATTTTTTTAAAAAAGAAATGAAAAGAAATAGTTCTAGAATAATAAAAAAAAAAACAAAGCGAAAGAGTTGAAAAGAAGAAACAAAAAAGTCTTGATAAAAATAAAACATTAAAGATTTGTAGAGTGGAATTGGAAAAAAAGTCAAGAAAAACTATGAAGAAAAATAATAAACTTAAATGTAATAAAAATTAAAAAATCTGGAAGAAAACAAAAGACTAATAAAATAAATGAAAGAAACTCAATGGAAATATTCTAGAAAAAGAAAAGAAAGAATATGAAAAATATAAGTAAAATAATAGATGTTAGATAGAAAAAAAATGTCAAAAAATAGAACAAAATCATAAAATTGCTAGGAAAATTGGAAAGACTAAGGAAAGAAAGAAATATTTAGAGAAAAGACAAAAGTCTAGAATAAACAAAAGAAAAAAAAAGAAATAAATAGAAATAAAAAATAAGAAAAACAATTTCAAAACTAAAGAAGAAGAACTAAAAATTTAAAAAAAATAGAGGAAAAAGGAATCAATGAAAAAATATAAAAAGATTTGAACAAAGATGTGAATCAAATAAATTGAAAATATTCACAATCTATAAATAAAGAAAAAATTAAAAAAAGTTTGTGTAGAGTTGTGAGTATTTTCCATATCAAAATCAAGCAAAATACAATTAATAGTACAATCAGGTTTTGTTTTTCCAAATCAGATGGTCAAATCTTAAAGTAGAAGAATTGTTTTGTTTATTCTCCATTTGATACTGAGTTACGAGAGTTCTCATATTCAAAACTGAGCTATACAACCTTTGTCATGGAAAAAATTGAAAAAAGAAAAAAAATTAATGAAGGAAATAAACTCCAGAATTAATTAAAGAATTTTGTACCTCCTTGACGATTCAAAATTAATTGACTTAGTCTTTACTAATGTAATTAAAAAGTCTAATTATTATAGTCTTTTACTCTCACACAATATATGATCCACAAATAATGCTCAGACACCATTAAATATAATATGTCATGAAATATGAAGCATGTGCCAGATACAAAAACGGCATGAGATCATGACAAAGTAGGCAGGAACTACAATTTAGTATATTAACCCTTAGAAATAATTAATCACCAAATAATATCTTAACTAAAAAATAGTATTAGTAAAAGGTAAAATACTACTCACCGACGAGAATTGTGCTTCTTCTCAATCATCTTCTGCGCTTTTGATGGCAGTCAATTGGAACTAGAGAAGATGACTAAGTTGCCTTCTGATAGGCTTGTAGGATTTTTAGAATAAAAGTCATGTAATTTGAGAGTTTTAATTTGAGTCTAGGTGAAAGAGAGAAGAAAGAGTTTTTCTTTTGTGTTGATGTGTAAGGGAGAGGGAAGTTTCTTCTTGATTTTTATTTTTCTTTTTAAACAGAGAGGCATGTTTTTTGATGTTTAGATTATGAGAAGAATGAAAAAAGAGAGTTTCTATAATTAGGAGTTTAATTGGGGAAAAATAAAAACAAAAAGTTATAAAGAAAGAGAACCACTTGATATGAGAATATTAATCATAATGGGACAATATTGAAAAAAAAAGTTGAATTCTGAAAAGATAAAAAAATAGGGGAAAATAGAGGTGGGACAAAGGTGGGAGGGGACAAGAAAACGTGCACATATTTCTATTTGCTTTAAGAGTACTTGTAAATTAGTGCTGCACTTCAAAATTAAGATGAGAGTTGAGATATTTATATTTTAACACGTCCCCACAGGTCAAGCGCCTTTTTTATTGGCCAAAACATGTGTTTTTATGCTAGCAGTAGTTTTTTTGGTTTTAAATCAACTTTTTAATTGCGCGTATTTTTGGTTTTAAGTCAACTTTTAATTGCGCTTCATGTGGGAAATGAACTTGGGTTACTCTGATATCATATAAAGTTCCTGTCACTGCACTAAAACTCTGAAAGTTAAGGTGAGAAATGAGATATTTATATTTTAACAAATATCATTCTATATTATAGTCAACTAAGAATTAAACATTGTTTACCAAGAATTTTAAGAATTTAGAAAGCATTGTTTCAGGAATATAATTCCATATTAGTGTCAGAAAGCATTGTTTCAAGAATAAATTCCATATTAGTGTCATATATATATATATATATGTATGTGTGTGTGTGTGTGTGTGTGTGTGTGTATATGTATGTATATGTATATATGTATGTGTGTGTGTGTGTCTATATATATATATATATATATATATATATAATATATATATATATATATATATATATATATATATATATATATATATATATATAGGGAGCTGATCCTCTAAGAACGGTTCTCACAGATTTCTGTGAGAACTTTCACGTGGGTCGTCGGATCTGATAGATCAAATCAACTAAAACTAGATCTCTATCAGATCCGACGGCCCACGTGAAAGTTCTCACATGAATTCGTGAGAACCGTTCTTAGGAGATCAACTCACTATATATATATATATATATAGGTTACTGTATTTCAGCCGACAGCTGAGAGAGTTTCTCAGCGGCATGACGTGGCTTTATATTAGCTGCAGAGAAGTCAAATTTTAGGCGGTTAAAAGAAGACCCTCAACCACTTTTCGTTACACAATGACTAAAATACCCTCAGTTTTACTTTTAACCTGACTACAACTGTTCCTTTACTAAAAAATTACAGATCTGAAAATTTTGAGTTTTTTCAAACAAAACAATTACAGATCTTGATTACTAAATTTTAGAAAAATAAATTATTTTAAAGAATGCAACCATGGTCGCATTAATGTTCAAGTTTTTTTTGAAAGATGTTTTAATCACAATAAAAAATCTATTAGTGCGACTTGAAATAGTTTATTTTATTTTATTTTTTGTTTTCTGAAACTGCAATCGAAGTCACAGTTTCTGAAAAGAAAAATTTTGGATTTAAATTTTTAATATCATTTTCACTTTTTAGATTTATTTTTATTTTACATTGCGACCTTTGGTCACAGTGTTGCAGCCTTTTTTTATTTTTTGGATTAGGGTCGTAGCAGTTTTTCAACCTTGCTAAGCTAAATAGGATACTGCGACCGTGGTCGCAGTCTTATGAAATAAGAGTCGCTGTCAATTGAAGTAGTGACAATAATCTCGTAAGTTAATTAATTAAGATGATTAGAAGATTGCGACTTCGGTCGCAGTCTTATGTAACAACAGTATCTTTGAGAATATTTTGTTTGATAACAATGCGACCTTAGTCATAATATTTTTTATTAAATAATCTAAATAGAATACTGCGACCATGGTCGTATTCTTATGAAACAAGAGATATAGTCAATTGAAGTAGTGAACAAGATCTCAAAAATTAAGTAATTAAAATGGTTAGAAAACTGCGACATTGGTCGTAGTCTTATGTAATAGCAGTCTTTTTGGAAAGTTTTGTTTGATAACACTGTGACCTTGGTCGCAGTATTTTATAACTTATTTTTCATTTTTGCGATCAAGGTCGTAGTCTTTTTATTAATAAATTTTATTGAACTGCGACTTTTGGTCGCATTCGTAATAATAAATTGTCAGATAAAATTGAATTCCGTGATCATAGTCGCAGTATGAAATTTCATTTTCAAACCATTTGTTTTACAAGACAGCGATCAAGATCTGACAGCGTGAGGAGACACAGAGAGATAGACATATAAAAGGAGAGAAAAAAATAATAAAGAATATAAAACTAATACATCATTTCAAGAAAAAACAAACAATAGGGGCTTTTAGTAATTTCAATTATTTTCAAAAGCGGGACGTCATTTTAGATTGTCGAATTATGTGGCTCATAATGTGCCACGTCACCGCAGGCTGAGAGGACTCTCAGCTGTCGGCTGATATACATATTTCCTTATATATATATATATATATATATATATATATATATATATATATATATATATATATATATATATATATATATATATATATATATATATATATATATATATATATATATATATAGCCACACTAGGAAGGACGGCCCGCCTATCGAAACAGTTGAAAATACTAAATGTCCTTGCGGTAAAAGATAGTGGATATGTATACTTTATTATTTTTTTATATTTCTGAGTTAGTCAATATTGTCACAATTATCTTTTATAACTGCGACCAAACTGCGACCAACTGAATACGAATCGTGTCTTTTCAAGTGCAACTTCATCAAATCACGAAACAAATTTGAATGCTTCTTTATTAAATCTTTTTTCTAGGTTTTATATATTTTAAGAATGCGCCTAAGCTCGTAGTGGTCAATAAAATAATTTCTCAATAGTATAAAAAAATTTACGCAGATATTATATATTTTAGGAATGCGCCTAAGCTTACAGTGGTCAATAAAATATTTCTCAGTAGTTTTAAAGTACCCTTGTCACAGTCTATAATTATAAATTATTATTATTTTTTTACATATTGCATGCGAATAAGGACTGCGACTATGATCGCAGTGCTTAACGACAGTGTTGACACTTTAAAAAAGACAAGATTCCTGACTGGCTGAACAATGTCTAACTTGTTGACATTTACAAAAGACAAGTGGCAGACAAGCTGACGACCAGTTTTTACCCATCTCCGAGGGACAAATCAGCGACTTGGACTCCACTGAACCAGTGAAGCAGACAGTGAGCCCAGATTGTCTTTGAAGAGACCTAAGCAGGTCTAAGATGCTAGATTAGCTCAACACTTAGCATCACATGAGCCCGAGGGGATAGTCTCACCTGAGAAACCAAGTTTGTCCAACTTCGCCTTGACGCTGTTCAAAGCTCTATCAGTGAGCTAACTTACAGCTTCACCTGAAGTGCTCAGTTAACTCTGCAGAGAGTTAGCTTCGCTCGAAGCCACATGCAACCACGCAGAAGGATGGTCGGTAGCTTTGTCATAGATGTTTATCCAGCTCCGCTGAAGAGCTTTCTTCTGACTTCGCCAGATGCTCCTTCCAGCTCCGCTGTGAGCTCGACGCGCAATTCGCTACGGGTCTTTTATGGTCATCTTTGACCAATTAAATTTCCAAATGAGATCAAATCTATTTAAGATCAAATCTAATCGAGATCAAATCTGAGATCAAATTTGGCAGTTATTACTATAATCTCTCGACTCTCCTAAAACAAGTAAGAGGATCATGGGAGATCTTTCAGTTATTTAGAAAGAATCAAAGCAGATCAGGAGATCGACCTATCGCTATTCCTAGATTTGCAGAAGCTGATTCTAGCATCGCAGCAAGGCTACTTTCCAGATTTAAACAGATTGACTCAATCTGTTTTCAGATTTTCAAGGGACAATTATACCCCTGCTCTCCCTATAAATAGCCCACCAGAGGCATACGAACACGCGCACAGGCAGAGGCACGCATAGAGAGACAGCTAAATTGAGATCTATTCTCTTGCTTTCAAGAACTCAGAGAACTACTTCCTCTAATCAGGGTGCTGATACCCTAAGATCTTCTTCTCAAGGAATCTCCGGAACCAGGCGAGAAGGAATTCCCAAGTGGAGGCAGTTTGAGAAGTAACAAGAGGGTCCTGCCACCTTCTGTTCTCCGATTCCCTGAATTAGGCGAGAAGGGAATCCCATTGATCGCATCGTCAAAGGGATATAAGTGGTCGCGCACTGACCAGACTCCTGTCGGCACACTTCTCCAGAATCTCAGAGGAGATCTACTTGTAATCTTTTGTGTTACTTGTAATTTAGCTCCTCGACCCTTTTTTTTTTGTAAGTTTTCCTCTTTACAAAAATCAATGAAAAATAAGATGGCGACTCTGCTGGGGATCGAATTCTCTACTGTTGAGAATCAAGTGTCATAATGCGACGAACAGACCTTCGGGTCTACTCCTGAATTCAAGGAAGCCGGTGTAGCCAGAACCCCTCTGGCTAAATCTTCGAAGCAAGTCTATGTGAAGACGAATAAGGCTCCCTGCAAACCTACCATGGTCCTCTGGCGCAACAAGAAAGCAGGCCCGCAATGTAAGGGTCAGAATCTTCAGCCTGTTACTTTTGAAAACCTAGTCGTTCACTTCGAACAGGGAAAATTTGAAGAACTCATCTCTGGGGGTGGTCTAATGCTCCATGCACAAAAAACATAGAAAGGTCTCGATGGCCAAGGTTTTGGAGAAGAAACCGGAAGCAGAATCCTTCTAACACCTCCTAGCCTCACGTGTAGCTAGTCAGGTTCCCTGCGAACCTAAGTCTCCTTTTTCAAAGCAGATGTGGAGGCCAAAGCAGAAGGCTCTGTATGAAGTCTCAGGCGTAGCTACGCCACGAGTTCATCTCTCTCACGAAGAAAAAGGCAAGATGCCTGCCTGCTTCATCGACTGTCAGCGCGAAGTTACGACGGCGACTATGCCTTCGCCTAATTCAGGAGCAGTAACTCCTCGCGCCGGCCTCGTTCCTATCAGCGAAGCTACTAATGGTGTGCCAACCACAGTACCTCAGGGTACGCATGAAGTTCGCACCCGCGAAGCTGGAACCAAAGCACCACAGTGTCCTTCGTTTCCCAGTTCTTCAAGTACTAAGTTCGCTCTTCGCAGCGAAGCTAAGGGATTGCCCCTAAGTGCTGATAGCGGTGCTCATGCAGCTTCAGCGCCCAAGGGCAGTTCCAAAGCTTTTAGCCGCAAATTTAGAGCAAGGCACTATCTAGGGCTAATCACCTTCGCAGCAACGTAGCGGATAAAGACCACAACATGCTGCGTTCTCCAGTTCTTCAAGTACTAAGCTCGCCCTTCGCAGCGGAGCTAAGGGATCGTCCCTGAGTGTTGACAGCGGTGCTTATGCAGCTTCAGCACCCAAGGACATTCCCAAGGTTCTTAGCCACGAAGTTAGGGCTAAAGCACTATTTAGTGCTAATTACCTCTGCGGTGATGAAAAGAACATGACGTCATTCCATACACAATCCAACAGAGCCTCTGCGCTGGATCGTTTAGCCTGGCAGGTCTGACATGCGGGAATTCTTGACAAGCAAACAGTAGTCAAAGTCTTTCCAAACTTCTCACTCCTGTTGTCAACAAGTGGGATGTCAGTTGGTGACAGTCCACTCAGTCCATTGCCAGTTAGGACCAATCCCTGCCACTTCTCCAGGCCGACGATCATTTTTGATCGACTGTCGGTACAAGCTCCGGTGAAACATCACAAAAGGAGCGTATTGCAAGATTTGCCCTCTGCATCCGTTAACATGATCGGAAGGGGACGAGAGCTGCGTAGGAGCAGACGAGCGTCGCATGACACTCCCTATAGTTTCCCAGATCTGGATTATAGCGGGCCTGGCGAAGTCTTTGTACATGAAGAAGATGTCTTTCGGAACACCAGATCTAGGGTCACAATACCCCAATTATGAACAGCCATCTTCCTCACTGCAGTAACCTCACCAGAACCAATGAAAGGATTAGTCCAATGGTCTGATGAAGAGGACGAAGACAGTAGGTATGCCTCTTCGACAATAGTCAGCTTGGTACGAACGGATAGAGTATCAGTGAATATGGCTGATAACGGTAATTATGACCTTCGTCGATGGTTGGAAGCTCAAGAGCAAACTTCCAAAACCAGCAAGAAGCTTTGGACAACATTCAACAGATGCTCGCTCAGCTCCTCAATAATCGGAATAACAATGATACCGGAGTAACCATGATGAGGAAGAACATCTTAGAAATGAACAGCCAAAGACAGAGAAGTCAAAAGAGAGTTCTTCTTTAGACGCTGAAGTTCTTAAGGGCATCCAGGCTCAGATCGCGTCCCTAACTCAAAGGGATGAACTAAAGAAAGTAGGGACAGTCCATCCTTACCCTTTGGAATGGGATTCAGTACCATGCCCACCAAAGTTCAAACCACCAACGTTACATACATATGATGGTAAGAGCTCGCCAAACCAGCACATCTACTACTTCCGTTCTCAGACCGGTAACGTTATAGACAATGATGCTATCATGGCCAGACTGTTCATTGGCACCTTAAAGGGGTAGCATTCGACTGGTTCTGAAGCCTTCTTTCGGGCTCTATTAATTCTTGGATCGACCTAGAAACTCGATTTCTTTCTCGTTTCTACGAGGATGATACCGAGGTGACCATGAACAAACTCCTTTCTACCGTACAGAAGAAGGGCGAATCAATCCGCGACTACATTGAGCGGTCCAGAAATTTGTCTCTGATGTGCCCAGCAGGGATGCCATTACCCATGCTCTTACAGACGGGCAGGCATAACTTCCTCGACCAAGTGGAGATTCATATGGGAGCTATCAAAGCCCATACCTAGAAAGAACTGGTCGAACAAGCTGAAATAGCCTGAAAGTCAGCTAAGAAGTTCGAGCCGTCCACCCCTAAAGGCAAATGGGGTACGAAATAAGGACGCAGAGACATTGCACAGCCTTCTCAAGCCAAAGAAAAAGAGACTATGTCCGTTGAATTGTCAGGGGATGTTCAGTCGAAGGCCAAGAAGAGCGGCTTCAATTATCAAGAGTCTAAGTTTCCTCCGAAATAGTACTCTTTCAAAGACGAACAGGTGGTCACAATGTTCCATTTACTCCACAAAGCGAACAAATTGAAGTTACCGGATGCTCGGCGTCCTAATGAAGTGGGACGGACGAACGATCTCAACTATTGCCTCTTTCATAGGATGGTTCATCATCCTACTGATAAATGCTTTTTCCTCAAGGACAAGATTCAAGCTTTGGTCGATGTCGGAGTCCTGACTCTGAAGTCAGAGCAAAAGAAAGTCACTGCAAACATGGTGACCCTCGAGTTCAGCAAAACCTCGAAAGTCACAGATTCTGACGGGACCTTTCTGATCCCTGCGCCACAAATGGAAGTAAAGCTTCCTTCAGCTAAAACTCAAGAGAATAAGGGTCTTATTCCTTTGACACTGGAGACAGGAGAAATCATGTGGATACACCCAGACCTTGTCCAAGACGAACATTGGGATTCGAAGAAATCCAAGTCGAAGGGCAAATCTTGCAATGTTATCTCCATCCTGCCAGATGATGGCAATCTCAAATCAGCTTCTCTCAGCGATTCTGAAGGGAAAAAGCGTATGCACGATGCAGGCTGATGTATCTCACCTGACAGGTACTCGATCTGAAAAATCATACTTAAAACTGTATGAGAAAGCTACTGACGAGACACAACAGCAGATGATATCAGTACAAATATCCATACCGGCTCTGCTTCCGACGACAGGAAAAGAGAGGCAGAAAGAAATCTGGTTCAACTAAAAATGAATCCGACAAAATCCTTCTTGGGGGTTTCGAATGTCAAATTCCTTAGATTTATTGTTACATCAAAACAAATTCATCTTGACCTAGACAAAGTCAAAGCCATTCAGAACATGCATCCACCTAAGAATCTCAAAGAACTTAGAGGCCTATAAGGTAGAGTGGCTTATATCAGAAGATTCATCGCAAATCTCTCAGGCCGCTGTCAGCCTTTCACCCGACTCATGAAAAAGGGTGTTTTCTTTGTATGGGATCAAGCTTGTCAGGAAGCTTACGAGGATATCAAGAGATATCTCACAAAACCTCCAGTCTTGGTAGCTCCCACATCAGGGAAACCGTTCTTACTTTATGTGAAAGCTATGGACCATTCTCTTGGTGCCCTACTTGCTCAAAAAGACGACAATGATCACGAACAGGTTATTTATTATCTGAGCAGACTCTGATAGGGGCGGAATCTCGCTATAATCCTATAGAGAAGGAGTGCTTAGCTCTTGTCTTTGCCGTTCAGAAGACACGATATTATTTGGTCGGCCAAATCATCATGTCATTTTCAGAGTGAATCCTTTGCGTCTTCTCATGACGAAGCCAGGATCATTGAATTCAAGATTAGCTAAGTGGGCGCTTTTTTTTCTCAATACGACATGCTCTTTATCCTTCAAAAGGCGGTTAAAGGCCAGGCCCTTGCAGAGTTCTTGGCTGCTCATCCGATTCTGGAAAACTCAAAACTTCATGAAGACATTCCAGATGAAGTCTTTGAATCTAATATAACTTCAGAAGATGAAGTATGGCAGATGTTCTTCGATGGAGCATCACGAATAGGCCCTAAAGGCAGGATCATTGCCGGCGTGGGGGTTGTGTTATCTCTCCACAGAATCATGTCCTTCCTAGAGCATTTTCTCTGACGAAATCATGCTCCTACAATATAGCGGAATATACTTCAGCTCGCCCACGGAATGGGGGTACGCTACCTTGAAGCTTACGGCGATTCAAAATTGATTATCAATCAGGTTTAAAGGCGAATATGAGGTTCGTCACGAGGATTTGGTACCTTATTATCATGCAGTCATCGAAATGGATAATCTGTTTGAGGGCTTTTACATCGCGCACATATCGATCTCAGAATACTAAGGCAGATGCTCTGGCTGCATTAGCAACGATACTAGCTTTGCCAGTCGACACCGAGTATCACCTTACAGTGGCGACTCGACACCTTGTCTGCTCTAAACATATGTTAAGAACCAGAGAGGTCTATATATCTCGACAGATTTTAAGCTGAGAGATTGGTGATTTCCTTTCATCGACTATGCTCTACATGGTCTGCTACCGGACAATCCTAAAGAAGTGACATCTATCAGATGAAGGTCTCTCCGCTTTTACTATGATCTAACTCTGAAGACACTTTACCGTCGTTCATATGACAGTGTCCACCTCCATTGCCTTTCTAATTCAGAGGCGCAGGGAGTGCTTAAAGAAGCACACGACGGCATATGCAGAGTTCATCAGCCAGGTCCAAAACTTAAAGACAGATTGTATAGGCTTGGATATTATTGGCCAACCATGATAGCCGATGCCATCCAGTATGCACGAAGGTGTAAAGCATGCCAAATTCATGCAGACTTCATACACCAGCCTCCGGAGTTGCTCCACCCAACTGTTGCTTCATGGCCATTTGAAGCATGGGGAATCGATGTCGTAGGGTCAATCAGCCCCTCTCGACAAAAGGACATCGGTTTATCCTGGCGATAACCGATTACTTTTCAAAGTAGGCAGAAGCCATACCACTGGTTAAAGTCAAAACTTCCAACGTGGTTAATTTCATCAAACACCATGTCATCCATCGATTCGGTGTCCCTAGGCGGATCATCCACGATAACGGTCCCCAATTTGTAAGCCAGGTATTCTATCAGTTCTGTGATAAATACCGAATTCAGAATGTGGCTTCAACTGCTTATAATCCCACCGCTAATAGCCTGGCGGAAGAATTCAACAAAACCATCATTAAGTTACTCAAAAAGTTCATCTCCTCGAATAAGCGAGATTGGAATGAGAAGCTTAGTGAATGTCTTTGGGCCTACCGAACCACGGTTCGGACCCCGACAAGCAATACGTCTTTTCCCCTACTATACGGGTGTGAAGCAGTCTTACTGTTAGAAATTCAGATGCCGTCATTGTGAGTCGCTTTAATGACTAAGATCACATCAGAGGACAATGATTGGTTGCATCTTCAAGAGCTCGAAGCTCTAGTTGAGAAGCGGTTACAAGCTCAGCAGCACATTGAGTTTTATCAAGCTCGATCTCAAAAGCCTTCAACAAGAAGGTCAAACAAATCCAGAAAAGAGATTGGTTTTAACCGTCAGACGACCAATGATCATGACGCACAAAACTAAAGGCAATTTTAGCCCAAATGGCAGGGACCGTTTGTAATAGAAACAGTCTATTCAAACGGAGCATATCGTCTTATGACTTCAGATGGTTATTTACTCATGATGCTGATCAACGGCAAGTTTTTAAAGAAGTATTATTCTTGATAAGGATCCTTCTCATGATCAAGTTACATTGCATCTCTGATCAAGACCTTCAAATTCGAGATATGCAGAAGGAGCGCCCCTCTCTTCCTCCAAACGAGATCATATGACTATAAATCAGTATAGAGCCAATCGTACACTGGTTTTCTCAAAGAAGAGTCAAGGTTACGGATACAGTAACCGAATGATTCAATACCTTTAACGGTTAAGGATAGAGGAAAATGTTGGCCTTTAAGCCTAACATAAGTCCTCGACAACTCATCATGCTGAGGGGAATAGCATGGCTAGCCTGACTTAAACGGTAGTTGGTAAAGGCATATCAAACCCGTTGACAGCTGAGGATTTACTAAAAATCCTAAGGGACCTGTTCCCATTTGATTCCCTCTCAAAATCACTTACTAATTCTCATCCATAGAATGGTAAGACCACATATAAAGAATGACCGATCCACTAGAGTTACTGCTATGTTCAAACACCTCTAGCATCCGTTTTGCTGTTAAGTTAACATTAAACGTATGACAGTGATTTTCTCAATTTTCTCAGTGAAAATGAGATCTTTCCATCCATTTCGCTGTTAAGTTAACATTAACCTATGACAGTGATCTCCTCGATTTTCTCAGTGAAAACGAGATCTTTCATGCTATGTTTAACACTACACCTCTGGCATCCATTTCGCTGTTAAGTTAACATTAAACCTATGACAGTGATCTCCTCGATTTTCGTAATGAAAACGAGACCTTTCCATGCTATGTTTAACACTACATCTCTGGCATCCATTTCACTATTAAGTTAACATTAAACCTATGACAATGATCTCCTCGATTTTCGCAATGAAAACGAGATCTTTTCATGCTATGTTTAACACTACACCTCTGGCATCCATTTCGCTGTTAAGTTTACATTAAACCTATGACAGTGATCTCCTCGATTTTCACAATGAAAACGAGATCTTTTCATGCTATGTTTAACACTATACCTCTGGCATGCATATCTTTTTATCAAGTTAACATTACACTCTGACAAATTGCTTTCTGAATTCTTACGAAGTTTTTTTTGTCACGTTAACATTACACCTCTAACATATGATCTTCTATGGAATTCATTTCCTAGCTCCCAGCATGTTTCTGAGTCCCACTCAGTCTTTAGTGGACTTCTCTGGTTGTCACGTTAACAATATACCTCTGACAATTTATTCCAAATCTCATCCAAATTTTGAGCTTGGTTGCTTCTCAATCGGTTATGTCATTGAGACTTCTGAACTGGCAAATAGCCAAGTCTCATCTTTCAGTCTGGTAAAGATTATCTCTTTGTCATCATGTCCAGTTCGTCACCTCCGAATGACAAATTTTGAGCTTGGTGGCTTCTCCATCGGTTATGTCATTGCGACCTCTGAACTGGCAGATAGTCAAGTCTCATCTTTCAGTCCGGCAAGGACTATTTCTTTGTCATTATATGATAAAATTTTGAGTTTGGTGGCTTCCCAATCGGTTATGTCATCGCGATCTCTGAACCGCAGATAGCCAAGTCTCATCTTTTAGTCCGGCAAGGACTATTTCTTTGTAATTATGTGACAAATTTTGAGCTTAGTGGCTTCTCAATCGGTTATGTCATTGCGACCTCTAAACCGGCAGATAGCCAAGTCTCATCTTTCAGTCCAGTAAGGACTATCTCTTTGTCATCATGTCCAGTTCGTCACCTCTGAATGACAAATTTTGAGCTTGGGGCTTCTCCATCGGTTATGTCATCATGACCTCGAACCGGGCAGATAGCCAAGTCTCATCTTTCAGTCCGGTAAGGACTATTTCTTTGTCATTATATGACATAGTTTTGAGCTTGATAGCTTCTCAATTGGTTACGTCATTGCGACCTCTGAACCGGCAGATAGCCAAGTCTCATCTTTCAGTCCGGCAAGAACTATTTCTTTGCCATTATATGGCAAATTTTAAGCTTGGTGGCTTCTCAATCGGTTACGTCATTGCGACCTCTGAACCGACAGATAGCCAAGTCTCATCTTTTAGTCCATTAAGGACTATTTTCCAAATGTGTGATTAATTCGCTCAGCTTATCATCGCTGATTAGATTAGTCATATCATTTTCCATTTCCTTCTAAGGGTTGCAATACAACTTGAAAGCGAGAATTCAAAAGATAAAACAAGTTGAAAATGCGACAGGGGAGTCAAATAAAATCACTTTTTATTGATTCCAAAAGAGGGATACATGAATGCACAGATTACAAGCTACAACGGCGCTTCATAGGACTTGATCTGTTCTTCAAGAGTGGCCACCCTAGTCTTCCTCTCTTCAGCAGCCCTGATAAGCGCCTGCGACCTCAACTTGGCCTTATTAAAGCTCGCTGTCTGGCCAAGCGAGCTTCAATTTCAGCCAAAGTTGCCCTCTGTGCTAGCTCCTGTCGCAAGACTTCTCATTCTGGGCCTTAAGCTGCTCAAGCCGGGCAGTCTCTTCAAGACGCACTGGTTCAGCCTGGACAAAAGGAGATTAGCCTTTCTCTAATCATTTTCTTGGCCTTTTCAATTTTATCCTCAGCGTTAAGAAGAGCACTGCTAGAAGCGCCATGGCATCCCCGAGCTCTACTTTCCTTGTCTCCAAGGATTTAAATCAGAAGAAATTACCTTAGCAGCTACTTGAGTGGCGAGATGAGCTTCATATATTTGGGCAACAAGATGCGCAAGCTATTCGTTAACTGAAGACTCCAGATCTGAATGGCTAAGATGGCGTCATTCGTCCACATCCCTCTCGAGTCTGTCCACCAGAAGCTCCAGTGTAGCGGCCTGGGCATCCCCACCAAAGTCTCGGATACTGTTAATGCTTCAGGAGAGGACCACCTTTCAGAGAATGAGGTAGTCGGCCCTTCAAGACCAAAGCAATGGATCGCTTCAAGCTCTTATAAAAGCTATCGATTAACTCAGCCACAAATTCGTTCTCAGCCTCAATTACTCCGGTAGACGAGCAGCCCCTAAAGACAGAGCTTCCACTGCCTTCACTGGCGTAACTATGGAGGAAATGATAGAAGCCCTCACTGCAACAACATTAGGGTCGTCGGTGATCTCGGAGGAGTCCTCATTGAAACTAGTACACTAGCCAAACTGAGGTAGGGCTAATGATGATTTTCTGGAGAGCTGGCTCAACCACCATTGTTGGAGAAGTAGGATTGGTAATCACCTTCAGCTCCGCGCTTGGCAAGATAGGCAACACTGACGAAACTGATGGCATCTCACTCACCGATATAGTTGGAAGTGAGGTTGGTTTCATGACTATCGTTCCCTCAATTTCATCTCCTCTGGCTGGTTCGGGCTGATAGGAAGGCAGGCCGTGATACAAGGCATCCAACTCAGCAGCATCCGCCACGGTCGAAGCACTTACTTCACCTCTCATTCCCTCAGAAAGATTGGCTGGCTCCCTTGAGGTCGATGCATCCAGAGGCGGAACACCTATAGCAAGGTTCTGTTTAAGCAAGGTATGTTCAATATTAGTAAAGAATTACTCACAAAAGGTCAAAGCACTACCAAAAGATGGTATCATCTCGACTGCTTGACCGCAGTCTCTCTCCTGAAGTCCTTCAACAATGACTTCAGTCCTCTCAGGCTCCATTGAAAAATCTTTGGCAGAGTCAACACGAATGGCCGGCCCGCCTTCGCTCGCTGAACCCTCGGTCGTCCACCCAAAAGAGCTAGAGGCCATAGGGCTTCCTTTTGAAGTCCCAGCACCTGAAGGACCTACATCGGCCGCATCACCTCCAGACTCTTCCGAGAAGGCAAAATAGCCAGCCTCATCGCCTTCTCTATAAGTGAACAGGGGATCATAATGCTCCCCCTGTTCTCCTGCAGCCTCAGCTCTCGGGCTTCTCATCGCCTCAGTTCCTGAATCATAAAGTAAACAATGAGCTGTCTGGAATACATAAGACTGTATTATAAGAACAGAGTTGATCATACCTGGGTCCGGAGCAGCTTTACCAGCAATCTGCCTAGGAGCCGACAACCTAATGACTAATGGAGCAGGAGGAGGATGCACCGCAGATGATTCGCCCTCTGCAATAACCGTAGGAGCGTAGCGACGAGGCTTCTTCACTACTCTCTTCCTACGAGATCCACCTTCCCGCTTTCGCTTGAAGTGGACGTCAGGATCTTCTTCCTCCACTTCTTCCACATCAACATGTTCCATGGGGGTCGTGCCTACCCCACCAGAAGCAGCTGCTGGAGCCTCAGCACCTGTATCCACTTCAAAACGAGGACTTCCTGCATCCAAGGCTTCGCAATCATCAATGGCAATGAATTCCCCGAGGCCTGGAACGCGGACCCTCTTACCCTCGCTCTTCTCAGTGACCTTCCGCTTCAGTCGCTAAGAGATCAACTTCACACCAAAGGAATTAATAGAAAATCTAGTGGGCATGGAGTTTGAGGTTCTATACTACTGGCAGAATCTCAGGGTCGTCAGAAGGTTAGGAGTCCTTAGCGGCATGCATAGCCGCGCCTCAGTACAGCCAGCAATGAAGAACCGTCAGGCACGAGCTCCATCGATGAGGCTCCCATAAAGGCCAGACTGCTGTTTGGATTGCCTACATACAGTTGGTCATATCCAAACTAACGGGCAAACCGACTCGGAACATAGGGCTACAAGTAACAGGTGTCCCCGCTTCTATACAACAAGTAGGATGGCCGGATGCTAACCAGCCATTTGAAGACTCCCCGACTCAATGACGTCTGCCTTTCCCCTACATCCTTGAATTCTTCACCATAGCCTACAACACGAATATAGGGAAAGCACCGAAAAAGGTTGTAGACATCATGACGGCACAGCAGTTTGCGGACCGCAGTCATATAAGTCCGCGACCATGGACACCCTCGAATCGACGGAGAGCGCCATTCGAACACCTTCTGGGGGCTCCTCACCGGCTTGGATAATGGAGGGGCAGTGAAGGGTGAACCATGCCATCAAATAAGTATAGGGCATACCAATTCTGGGGTTTAGCCCGTCGCGAGGCAAGATAGTCCCCTTTTCCCGCATCGTTGTTGGTGGCCTATAGAAAGCCTCTGTCAATGCACGAAGGCCTCTTTGAATACAGCACACCATGGCTGAAAGAAGTCCAAGAGAATGACCATGGACTAGACGAACAGCAGGTAATAAGACAGTCGGATGAATGACATCGCCAGACGAAGATGGCACCACGCATCTTTTCAACCAAACCGTTAAAAAGCCAGCCAAAAGTGCCTTCCGGGACGTCGGCTGACGAGCCTGGTGGTGGAAACTCCGAAGAATATCACCTTTCTCGTAGGGTCCGTCGTCTTCTTCCAAAATCAAATTCCCTTGGGAGTGCTCTTGCATACGGCAAAAGATGTCTTCATCTCCAACTCCACAATGAGCTGCTTCAGGAGTACCTTCCAGGTCGGGGAACAAATAATTTCCCCATCTCTTCAAACTGCATAAAGCTCCCTTATGGCTCACATGCATGCTGGAACAAATATAAAGGTGGCACATCAACTCCCGATAAGTCTCAAACAAGGTGGGCTCCTGCTTCTCCAGAAGTGCCAATTCCACCTCGCACGGGAAATATTCTTCATTTAGGAGAGACCCCAAAGGCAGAGCAGAGACTTCCCACATCTCGTGCAGAGCCATACCCAATTCGCCAATAAGGGTGAAGAAGGTCCCTGTAGCCGGCAGTTCAACTCAAAGATGGTGTAGAAGTTCGCTACGCTCATCTGAATGCCATAATAGGTCGCCCTAACTGCCTCACAGAGTCCCAGCCTCTCCAGATCCTCTTCAAAATGGGCAAGGACATATAAAGTCAAATCCCTCCACCATGCCTTAGGAGGATGAATCCACCCAGGGGTCCTGAAATCAGTAGCCGATAATTGCCACAAACCTTAAAGAACTGATTTCGAAAAGTCTGAGCCACCACGGGATTTTCTCCCACCAGGATGTCTAGAAGTACGTTCCCAGGGGGGAGACCCAATATACAGCGAGGAGGACCCGCCCTCGTATAACCAGGGGACGGAGTTATCAACATCCCTACGTGAACGGAATCAGTAGTCCGCGTCATTTGCCACTGCATCTTCCGCCCTCGTCACACATTGAAAGAAGGATAAGGGAAAATGCCGCTTACTAGAGGGGAGATAGTACTTCTCATCGTCCAATTTGAAAATCCACTGCCCCTCTCCGGCTAGCAGTTGGTGATCATTGTCTGGTGCTATATCTCCAAACATGAAGCCGAGCTTCCGATAGATTCTTCGGTCGGAATCTTCAAGGGGAGCAGTGGTTAAGATGCTTCTCATGGTGCGCTGATCCCCAGCATGAATAAGTGCATTCCGAGCAGGAGCGCTCTGCTCGCTGAATAGTGAAGCCTGCCCTTGAAACTGCAGGCTGACATTACCGTCCAGCCCCCTGGCTGTGCCAAAGAGACTGTTCAGAGGACCAGGAGTATAGTGCACTGCAAAAACAAGAAGAAACTATGATTAGTTCATCGACTGAAGAAGAGCTAAAATAAGAATGTAATTTTTGTTAAGGCATAGCTTCGCTCTCCGAGCGAAGCTGGCCTAACAATAGCTTCGCCCCGAAGCTCGCTTCGTACCTGCAGCTTAACTCTGCACTCCACATGAAGGCAGGATGCAGAAAAAATATCTAAGTAGTAGCTTCGCTCTGGAAGCTCAAACTCGTACAACAGAACGCGATAAAGCCCCAAGAGCTAACTTCGCCAGAAGAATACCGCTGCTTAAAAAAAAACTATTTCAAGGGAATTAAGGTCTTTTTCCAACCGCGCTTCTAAGGCTAACTTTGCATCCTATCATCCAACAGGATGTGAACCACCTAAGGGATAGCTTCGCATAAAAGCTTGAAGAAGAGACCCTTTGGGTCTTAGATTCCCAGTCAAGAAACCAAAGAAAATTCCAGAACTAGGCGAGAAGGAATTCCCCAGCGGAGAACTCCCTGAGATCATTGGATCACAATGGATCGTTCTAGATTCATTATGAGATAGCCAAAAGACTGGCTTCAAGAAGAGATGAAAATCTCTGAACAAAAGGGAAAGATCCCTATCCGTGATAGGTCATTCGATGACTGGAGGAGGAGAAGGACCCTCCGTCGTAGAGGTTGCTACCTCTTTTCCTGCTCGTCTTTTGGGAGCCATTGGAGAACTGAAGAAGTTCTTGAAATTCCAAACGTAGGAGAAAGAAGAAGAAGAGATTTACAGTTCTCTGAAAATTCAAAGAGAAGTGGTGCCTTCTCTTTCAGTCCGATCAGGCTTTTATAGGCTGATGATTGCCTAAATGTCGCCTCCTCGAAAGGAGCGCATGTAGTCATTTCAAATTAATTTGAAACAGCGCCTAAAGCGCCTTCCCAAGAAGCGTTACTTCAGCCCCGTCCCAAGAAGCGTTACTTCAGTCCCGCTAAGGACTAACTCCGCCGTGAGTCCAGTGTCGACTTAGCACGACGCTTGAATAACTTCGCTAAGAAACGTGCCTTCGTTCCGCTAAAAGCGCATTTCTAACTTCGCAGAAATTCCGTGCTACCTTCGCCAGAAACTGGCTCCTGACTTATTTGAAAATCTGTCTTCAGCTTCGCCAGAAGCTTAGTTCGACTAAGAGTTCTCATTTCCTCCAAGGGAAAAGACTTGCCTAAGTTGGTCTATTTCAGGTGTTCTCAAGTCAAAAAGGAGAAAAACAAAGCAGATAAGCAGAAAATAAATTTTTATTTATTCAAAAGGGAAGATACATTGATACTACTACATCAAGGTTGTCTTTTATGCAACAGAATCATTGCTCCAAAAGCACACAGGTTGTCCTATCTACTTCTAAGGTGATAAGCTAAACCAACTGGATATGAAAGGCCTTCCTCCTGCACAAGGCTGTAATCCTTCGCATAATGACAGATTTTGTCATCAAGAAACCGGATCTTCTTAGATGAAAATTGACAAAGGACCGGTTTGTAAATCACCTAAAGGGGGGTGAATAGGTGATAATGCTAATCTAGAAACTAAATGCGCTAAATGCGGAAGTTAAAACAATTTTGCAACACACTTAATACAACATACAAGTGTAGCCTAATTCCCCGTGAAGGGCTCTGGACTAACTCCTCTTGATTCCCCTAGATATGGGTTGAGGTGCTATATGAAGCTCTTGTGGTTAAGTATAAGTGAGGCACACACACAAGCAATCCAAGCATATAATGAATAAGCAATATGAATCAATGCAAGGACAACACAAATGCAAGCAATAAGATATGAATGAATGATGCTATGCACAATATAAAGAGAGAGAGTTAGAGAGACAATGGATCAAACGCAAACACAAGGATATGTTTCGAGGTTCAAGCCCCAAGCTCTACGTCCCTGCCTTCACCGAGAAGGATTTCTAATCCACTAAAGGAGTACCAAACTCCTCTCTCAACCTTACAATACCACCGAGGCAATACAACCACAATCCACCTCTACCAAAGAGGGATAAGGCCCGTAGCCAATACAATCACAATCACCTCTACTGAAGAGGGATCCAAACCAATACCACTCCGATCAACCTCTACCAAAGAGGGATACACAAATAAAAGGAGGGTTTACAACTTGGAGGCTCAACAACCTCAAACAATCTCTTTTTCACAAACAAAAGATCCTAAATAGATTAGGATAGAAGATATAGCTCAAGTGTGAAAAACTAGTATTTTGATCAAAGAAAATCTCTTGGGAAAAATACCAAATGAATATAGAATTTTAGATCAAGAAACAATTTCCAAAAACCTATTTTCTTTGAAATAAACAAAACACTTTAAAACAAAACAAATGAATCTTTTGAGCACAAAAACTATTTTGAAAACTTGTTTAAACACTAGAGAAACACTGAAATTTTTGCTCTTGAAAATCTTGGTTAAAAACACCAAGCAATGGGGTATTTATAGCTCCAAAATAAAACTAGCTGTTAGGCTGATCTGGCAGCCTGACAGGCTACCGGTCGGCTGGCCGACTGACCGCCAACGGTCAGAAATGTGACCGTTGGGGCAACCGGTTGACCGCACGGCTGACCGCCCAGATACAGAGAGCAAGGCTCTCTGGTCCGGTCGGCCGGTCCCTGTGACTGCCAAACGTGCACAAGCCTGTGCACGTCGGTCGACCGCAAGGGTCGACCGACCTTTGGTGCGGTCGACCCGTGCGGTCGGCCGACCTGGCCTGTTAGCCACAAATTTGGGACAGAAACACTTGTTAAAAATATTTCTAAAAATTCTTTTAAGTCTTATAAAAATCTCCAAAAATAGTTTTATCATTTTGCATTGATACATAAACATGTGATAAAAAGTTTAGCTTAAATATCAAGCATATGAAACTATTTTTGTGTCATAACATTTTTATCAAAAACCAAAACTGTATTTTATCAAACTTTGATTTTTCAATACATGAATAGGATAGTCAAAATAAGTTTGTATAAGAAGTTTAAGCATGCATGTATAGAAAGAATATATCTACTATACATAAACAAATTAAACTTGTTTTGAACAATCTATTCATGAAAACAAATATCGGTTAAACTCAAAACCAAAAAACCAATATCCAAACATAAAACTTGTGTGTGTTGTGCACTTGAGCATATCAACTATTCTAAGCTTTACACATGGATCTAAAACACACTAAACTATAGATACCTAAGTCTTCTTGACGATCTTCATCTTCAAGTTGACTCGATCCAAACTCCGTGATCCAACGAGCAAGGCTATGTATGATCTTGACGCTCGGGCTCTTGAATCACCAAGTGAAGACTTCCAAACTCCTCTTTTGAAGCAATCACCAACTAATATCTCGTTACATGATCTGAAACTAAAATCACAAGATTATTAGCAAACATAACTACATGAGTTAATCATAATCAAAACTAGAGAGGAAGGCCTTCGGGCCAACAATCTCCCCTTTTTGATGATGACAAAACTCATGTAGTTATATATGCATGGATCAAAGTTAAGCTTCAAAGATGCTCCCCCTTAACTCATGCATAAACAAAGTAAACATAAAAATATGCAATGAAAGCTCTTAAATATGAATGTATATCTATGCATAAACAATAAAAAGTTCTAGATACACAATGAAATGTTCAAAAAACAAAACATGCTCTAAATACCAATTAAAATTAAATTACATTAAACTTAATATATGCAAAATATAAATATGCATATATAAACCAAAATCTTTCTCCCCTTTTTGTCAATCATCAACAAAGAGGTAAAAATCAAAACAAAACAAAATCTTCTCCCTTTTTAAATACAAGGAAACAATCTTCAATAAGAGGTGAAAGCAAAATCAAATCAACAAATTTTTCTCCCCCTTTTTGTTCGAAATAAAGAATCAACAAAAGGTTAATAAAAAATTAAAAATGAGAACATTGTTTTTATTGTGTTGACCCCTTGTTGTCTAAAACAAAAACAAAAACCAAATAGGGGTGACAATCAATTAAGATACCAATTGAAAATATGTCAAAGTAGCATCTTGATACCAATTGAAAGTAAACATAGATCAATAAATGTTATATGCTATATACATTCATGAAGAGGAAGATGTGAAGCTTCCCTATATAGATCCATTACATGAAGGAGGGATGACAAGCTCTAATTCACATAATGTATACTATGCAATGTATAAGAGGAGATGTGAAGCTCCCCCTACACACGTGTATCACATAAAGAAAAGATTGTCAAGCTCTTCAATACAAGATACACTCATCATGAATCTATATGTAGAAGAGATGTTAATCTCTCCTTGCATATATCAATATAAATCAAAACATTTTGACTATTTTCTTTAAACAAAATTTTGAGATACCATTTTTAAAACATTCAAATAAACATCTTGATATCAAAAGAGAATATTTTTTTTAAGTATATGATATCAATTTAAAATTTTTATTTTCTATCATAAAGTAAGGGAGTGGAAATACAAATACCAATTGTAAATATGAAAATCGAATTTTCTCTCCCTTTATGAAATACCAACAAAACACATGCATAAGCTTATTTAAGAATACCAATTGAAAGCTAAATCAATTGAAACAAGGTTGAAGCTTAAGCTTAGCATAAACATAACATATATATGTATGAAAAATAGGTACCAATAGAAATTGATATTCTTGGAATTGAAAGCATACATACATACAAACATATATGAGTATACAAGAAAGGTCAAAATTGATACCAATTGAAAGAATTCAATGATACCAATTGAATCAATAATGATCAAGTGTATACATCATATAACTACCACCAAATCAAGGTTCAAGTTTTAAATGATTTTCATTTTAAAGCATACATGAACATGATCTCCCATCCAACCTCCCATGGATGGTAGGGTTTTCAAAAATAGATTTGAAAATATAGTTTGTTTGAAAACTCTACCAAAATGAAGAATATTGCAACTAGTTAAATAAAAAATTTGTTAACTAGTATGAAATCCTTTAAGTAAGGAATAAAACAAAATATTTTTCATGAAAACATGAAATTTACAAAATAGTCAACACTCATGATCAATTAGGCATAAATTTGACTCATGAAAACAAACACATGAGTGAACAATAAATGAGAGTGTACAAATAAGATGTGAAGATCATAATCATGAAAGATAGACAATAAGCTCAATATTCCTTGAAACAAGAAAACATGAAAATCATCAAAACTATTTAATCTTCAAGGTATATGTATGTCCTATACAAATTAAACTATACATACATATCCAAACACAACGAGTCCACAAAGATATATGCATGAAGGCACGTGGCTCAAAAGGATGTATATGTATAACAATAATTTGGATAAAATGGACATATACATGAAGTTAAATATCAACACATGGATACATGAAAAACTAAATTTTCATTAAAACAAATTTCATTTCAAGGTATATGTATGATTTGTCAACACAAAAAGTATACATACATATCCCTAAACACAATTGAGTCCATATGTATAGATTTGCATGAAAGGCAAATGACTCAAGGGGTATACATGTATATCTTAAAGTTTGGCAAAATAGACATATACATGAAATGAAAACACATAATCATAAAATAAATCTAAAAATAGGAATACAAGTTTAAAATGTTTGGATCATCAAAACTAGACTATACTAGCACATCTAATGGGTTCAAATAAGCATTCAAGTACAAACATATATAGATTTATTTGTGACCCACTATATGTACAAGTATAAATCCTACTCTTAATGAAAACTAACATCTAAACATGTAATCAACTCATGAAGTATAAAACGGGACATAAATTAACATGAAAAACATAAACATGATTATTATGAAAATTCACATGTTATTAAACCTATGATAAACATGATAGCTAAACAAATGGTGAGAACACTAAATATGGGTCCATATTAAACATGGGTGTCTCAAAAGGGCTATACATGCATGTCAAGGATCTAATAAGCATGGCATTATCATAATAATCAACAAACAATGAAACATGCTATAAACCATGAATATGAAAGCATGTAAACAATAATAAGGAGTTAGGGATCGTTACCAAAACCTAGAAGGCAACTTCCTTGTCTCCAAAACGTGGTGGTCATCTCCACCAAACTTCCCTTGAAAGTGATGCATCCAATTGATTTCCATGAAGCTCAGAACGCATCCACTCCAAGGTGCCTCAACTCTCACGTCATGCGAGAGTCCACTCCTACATCATAAACACGAGGGGTGGTCTTTGGTACCTATAACTTTTTGGGTCCATGGGGGTTAGTACCTTCTCTAATACAAACAAATTTATTTGCTAAATTTACATTATGTAATCTATCAAAGCAAAATTTAGCAAGGTGGCCCTTACGTCCACAATGTGTACAAGTGTACACATGAGCATACATGTGATGGGTGTGTCCGTGAGGAGCATGTGTATGCCGTGGAGGGTGTCCATGAAAAGATGGAACTTGTTTCTTTTGAAACAAAGATTCCAAGCGTGTATGGTTCATGGCACATTGGCTCATAGTGGAGCCCAAACAATCAACCTTCTTCTTAAGTATGGATATATCTTTTTCAATTAAAGAAGAGGTGGCACATGCAATAGGTGAAGTGTGTGTTACTACACTAGCATGGCAAACATGTGAAGAAATATCATTTTTCAAAGATTTATTTTTATTTAAACAAATTTTTAATTCTTTTGAAATAAAATCAATTTCTCTTTTCAAAGAATCATTTTCTCTTAAAACAAATTCAACTTTTGAAGACAAAACATCATTATTCTTCAAAAGAGTTTCACAATCATTTTTAGATTTTAAAACTTTATTTTCTTTTAGTGCAAGGTCTAGTTGAGATCTCAATGGATCCCTTTCATTATAGACCTCAACCTTTCTCGCAAAACATTGTCAAGTCTAGAATGCAAACTTTTATTTTCTTTTTCAAGGCCTAGACTTTTCTTTTTCAAAACTTTATATTTTTCTATTAATTTTTCGCAAACAATGAAAAGTTCTTCATTTAAGGCATGGGCATCATAATCATCACATGAAGAACTAGCATACCCATTACAATCTAAGTGGGTTTCCGAGTGTACCTCAAGGGTGTCATTCCCTTGGACCGTATAGCATTGTTGCGGCTCGGATTCATCTCCACTAGATTCCTCTTCTTGTTGGAAAGGCATTTGAAGCTCGGAGATGGTGGTTGTTATCAACTTGTTCCACACTGCAAAGGCGGAATCAAGGTTAGAAACACTCATAAGATAATCTTTAGATAATGTGCTTCTAATGGCTTTTAGGGCTAGTCCATTGGCCCCTATATGCTTGCTATCACTAAGGAAGGATTCCTTGGTAATGGCAAGGTGAACCTTATATCCTAGGGTTTGTAAGTAAACGGACATCCTAATCTTCCAAACAATAATGTTGGAAGGGTCAAACATAGGTGGGGTCATGAAGTCCATGGGTCCAAACTATATGTGTGCAAGCAACAAATGTGCAAATGCAAATGGTAGATTAGCTAAATAAGGATCTCACTCCTAGGATGTTAAGCCTAAGTATCAGGAGCGTAGGCTCTGATACCAATTGTAAATCACCTAGAGGGGGGTGAATAGGTGATAATGCTAATCTAGAAACTAAATGCGCTAAATGCGAAAGTTAAAACACACTTAATACAACACACAAGTGTAGCCGAATTCTCCGTGAAGGGCTCTGGACTAACTCCTCTTAATTCCCCTAGATATGAGTTGAGGTGCTATATGAAGCTCTTGTGGTTAAGTATAAGTGAGGCACACACACAAGCAATCCAAGAATATAATGAATAAGCAATATGAATCAATGTAAGGACAACACAAATGCAAGCAATAAGATATGAATGAATGATGCTATGCACAATATAAAGAGAGAGTTAGAGAGACAATGGATCAAACGCAAACACAAGGATATGTTTCGAGGTTCGAGCCCCAACTCTACGTCCCCGCCTTCACCGAGAAGGATTTCTAATCCACTAAAGGAGTACCGAACTCCTCTCTCAACCTTACAATGCCACCGAGGCAATACAACCACAATCCACCTCTACCAAAGAGGGATAAGGCCCGTAGCCAATACAATCACAATTACCTCTACCGAAGAGGGATCCAAACCAATACCACTCCGATCAACCTCTACCAAAGAGGGATACACAAATAAAATGAGGGTTTACAACTTGGAGGCTCAACAATCTCAAACAATCTCTTTTCCACAAACAAAAGATCCTAAATAGATTAGGATAGAAGATATAGCTCAAGTGTGGAAAACTAGTGTTTTGATCAAAGAAAATCTCTCGGGAAAAATACCAAATGAATATAGAATTTTAGATCAAGAAACAATTCCCAAAAACCTATTTCTTTGAAATAAACAAAACACTTTAAAACAAAACAAATGAATCTTTTGAGCACAAAAAACTATTTTGAAAACTTATTTAACACTAGAGAAACACTGAAATTTTTGCTCTTGAAAATCTTGGTTAAAACACCAAGCAATGGGGTATTTATAGCCCCAAAATAAAACTAGCCGTTAGGCTGATCTGGCAGTCTGACAGGCTACCGGTCGGCCGGCCGACCGACCGCCAACGGTCAGAAATGTGACCATTGGGGCAACCCGGTCGACCGCACGGCCGACCGCCCAGATACAGAGAGCAAGGCTCTCTGGTCCGGTCGGCCGCCGGCCGACCGTCCCTGTGACTGCCAAACGTGCACAAGCCTGTGCACGTCGGCCGACCGCAAGGGTCGACTGGCTTTTGGTGCGGTTGACCCGTGCGGTCGGCCGACCTGGCCTGTCAGCCACAAATTTGGGAAAGAAACACTTGTTAAAAATATTTCAAAAAATTCTTTTAAGTCTTATAAAAATCTCCAAAAATAGTTTTATCATTTTGCATTGATACATAAACATGTGATAAAAATTTTAGCTCAAATATCAAGCATATGAACTATTTTTGTGTCATAAAATTTTTATCAAAAATCAAAACTGTATTTTATCAAACTTTGATTTTTCAATACATGAATAGGATAGTCAAAATAAGTTTGTATAAGAAGTTTAAGCATGCATGTATAGAAAAAATTTATCTACTATACATAAACAAATTAAACTTGTTTTGAACAATCTATTCATGAAAACAAATATCGGTTAAACTCAAACCAAAAAGCCAATATCCAAACATAAAACTTGTGTGTGTTGTGCACTTGAGCATATCAACTATTCTAAGCTTTACATATGGATCTAAAACACACTAAACTATAGATGCCTAAGTCTTCTTGACGATCTTCATCTTTAAGTTGACTCGATCCAAACTCCGTGATCCAACGAGCAAGGCTATGTATGATCTTGACGCTCGGGCTCTTGAATCACCAAGTGAAGGCTTCCAAGCTCCTCTTTTTGAAGCAATCACCAACTAATATCTTGTTACATGATCTGAAACTAAAATTACAAGATTATTAGTAAACATAACTACATGAGTTAATCATCATCAAAACTAGAGAGGAAGGCCTCCGGGCCAACACGGTTGCCACCAGAAAGCCGAATCTTCTTTGATGAAAATTGGCAAAGGAAGGATCCGAGACCTTGCAGGCGACGTCCGCTTGCCCGAAGTGGATCATCTCGGATAAGGGAATAACAGCCCCATCTCGAAGTGGATCATCTCGGATAAGCGACTGCCAACCTCTTTTGGGAACACGCATCAGCTGCCCCAGTTTGTTCCTCCTGCTTATGGTTAAAGTTTCAACTTGAAAATCAAGAGGCAAGTCTCTGGTCTCTTTTATCAAGATGAAAGACTGGCAAGTATAGTTCACTGCAATGCAAACTGGAAACAAGTTAGCAGTAAATTAAAGAAAAAGCTACAAAAGTGAAATGCTAAGGCAATTCTTTAGGGCGAAGCAATTTATATCCGATTTAGTTATAATTTAAGGATTGATTTCAGTTAAGCAGAGGATAGCCTCGCTTGCACAGTGATGATGGCCTAGCTCAGCATAAGCCAAGTCTTAGCTCCGTCTAAAGCAGTTAGGCTGGAGAAGCATCAAAAAAAAGAAAAGAAAGAAAGCTAAGTCCTAGCCTCGCCTATATGGCTAAGCCAGACTGATCCAGAGGGACGCAGTCTTGACCCCACCTATATGGCAAGACTGGCTCAACTTGAAGAAACTAAGTCCCAATTCTTGCCTATGTGGCGAACTTAACAGGCAAGCATGGAATGATCTTTCTTTGATCAAGTGAAAATGATAGCTTCGCCCGGAAGCCGGAAAATAGGGCTGAAGCCCTGCTCTGCAAATCAGTCAGATACAAAATGAAGAACAAGAAAATCAATCCCTGAGGCAGCTTATAAAGCTAAACTAAGGGAGATAAACTCCCTAAAGTCACTAGTCCATTGGTGAAGTCTCGGATGACCGAGACTCACCAGTTCTTGCCGGTTAATGACCAGAGTGGGCACCCACACTATTTCAGAGATCTGAGTACCCTTCTCTGAACAACCAGGAGATGTCATGAATAGACTGTTTCCTTAAAGAGACTTCAAATGTCCTATTTATAGGCCTCATGGCCTGATCGCACCACCGCTGCGTCAAGCTTGAAAGCGCGAGCGAATTTAAGGCATTCCAGTACTGAGCCTTGAGAAAGCAAATAGTCTCCCTCGAAAATGCATACAGAAGCAATGATCTTCCTCATTAATGTAAGAGAGATTATTCTAACCTTGAAAATGGAGCAACCCTTCTCGAAATTAGCCAAAAGGCAGTTGGCCTCGGGAAAGGAACGACGTTCCAGAACCAATTTGAAGCGAATCTACTCCGGGAGGCCCAGACGCGAAGCTACCCAGACGCGAAGCTACCCAAATTGTGAATCTACACGATTCCTCGGCGAGCTTATTCTAATCCCAAAGTAGGATTGAAAGCGAACCTGAACTCAACCACTATGGCGATGTTCGTACTTCACATACCATCAATCAAAGCAATTCAAAGTATTTCGAAGTCTGAACCATTCCATTGCAGGCTTTCGAAAACTTTGAAGGGGGTCTTTTTGACACTTTAAAAAAGACAAGATTCCTGACTGGCCTGAACGATGTCTGACTTGTGTACATTTACAAAAGACAAGTGACAGACAAGCTGATGATCAGTTTTTACCCATCTCCGAGGGACAAACCAGTAACTTGGACTCTACTGATCCAGTGAAGCAGGCAGTGAGCCCAGATTGTCTTTGAAGAGACGTAAGTAGGTCTAAGATGCTAGAGTAGCTCAACACTTAGCATCACATGAGCCCGAGTGGATAGTCTCACCTGAGAGGCTAAGTTTGTCCAACTTCGCCTTGAAGCTGTTCAAAGCTCTATCAGTGAGCTAACTTACAGTTTCGCCTGAAGTGCTCAGTTAACTCTGTAGAGAGTTAGCTTCGCTCGAAGCCACATGCAACCACGCAAAAGGATGGTCGATAGCTTCGCCACATATATTTATCCAGCTCCGCTGAAGAGCTTTCTTCTGACTTCGCCAGATGCTCCTTCCAGCTCCGCTGTGAGCTTGATGCGGCAGCTCCGCTGGGGTCTTTTATGGTCATCTTTGACCAATTAAATCTCCAGATGAGATCAAATCTATTCAAAATCAAATCTAATCAAGATCAAATTTGAGATCAAATTTGGTAGTTGTTTACCATAATCTCTTGACTCTCCTAAAATAAGTAAGAGGATCAGGGGAGATCTTTCAGTTATTTGGAAAGAATCAAAATAGATCAGGAGATCGACCTACCTGCTATTCCTAACTTCACAGAAGCTGATTCTGGCCTAGCAGCAAGGCTACTTTCCAGATTTAAATAGATTGACTTAATCTGTTTTCAGATTTTCAAGGGACAATTATACCCCTGCTCTCCCTATAAATAGCCACCAGAGGCATACGGACACGCGCACAGGCAGAGGCACGCATAGAGAGACGGCTAAACAGAGATCTATTTTCTTGCTTCCAAGAACTCAGAGAACTACTTCTCTAATCAGGATGCTGAGACCTAAGATCTTCCTCTCAAGGAATCTCCGGAACCAGGCGAGAAAGAATTCCCAAGTGGAGGCAGTTTGAGAAGTAACAAGAAGGTTATACCAACCTTCTGTTCTTCGATTCTCCGAACACGCGAGAAGAAAATCCTATCGATCGCATCGTCAAAGGGACAAAGTGGCCGCGCGCTGACAAGACTCCTATCGACACACTTCTCTAGAGTTTCAGAGGAGATCTACTTATAATCTTTTGTGTTACTTGTAATTTAGCTCCTTGACCCCTTTTTTTTGTAAGTTTTCCTCTTAAAAATCAATGGAAAACAGACAGCATGTCGTGGATGATTATTTTTCTAGGTTAAATGTAATAACGGTGACTAAGAACTGATACTATAGTCGCACTTTACATGTTATTTTTATATTTGTTCTTCACTGTGACTGTTGTCTCAGCCGACTATAAACTATTATTATTTTTTTACATATTTCATGCAATCAAGGACTGCGATTATGGTCGCAGTGCTTACGACAGCATTGTGGATGATTTTTTTTGCTAGGTTAAATATAATAACGGTGATTAAGGGCTGATACTATAATCGCAGTTTACGGATGATTTTATATATTTGTTCTTCACTGTAACCGTTGTCTCAGCCGCCTATAAACTATAAATTTTTTCTTACATATTGCATGAGAATAAGGACTGCGACTATGGTTGCAGTGTTGAAGGACAGCAGTCACAGTTTTATAATTTGTGATATAAAGTGAAATATACTGATTTGAGAGGATTACTATTATGTTCGCAGTATCATCTGTTATATAGTTTAATTTTGGACTGCGACCATGGTCGCTGTTATTAACTTTATTGAATGCAAATAGATTAAACTATTTATGACTGGACAGCAACCGTGGTCGCAGTTTCATATGTAATTATTATCTGAGTACTGTGACCATTATCGCAGATAAGATGCATAAATAATAACTATACGATATACTTTATATATATTTTAAAAAGATGAAAGATTATTTTACAGATAGAAGTAAATTTTATTTATAACATAATATGGTCAGAAAGAGACCTTATAGAAAAAGTGCATTAAAAGCTCTTAAAAGAAGACAAAATAAAGTTGAATATTAGGAAATCCTAATCTTCGTCGCCATCACCATCATAAGCAGATTTGTTGTCTTCATTCTCCTCGTCTTCCTATTCATCACTTATTGACTGATCTTTTCCCTTGTCGTCTAGCTCGCAGTACTCTTCAGTTTCTTTCTCTTTTTGATGGTACTTTGGTTCATCGATACACTCTCAAAATGGATCGTCTGTATCAAGCTCTTCTTCCGATCCATGTCGAGAAGAATCTGTAAAAGATATGCTCAAAGAAAGCGAGCCTCCAGCATCAAAGGACATGTTTTCATCAAGCATATCTCTGTAAAGTGGCAGAGGGATAAGTTCATGATCCTCATGAAGAACAGGACCAGATAAAATATTATTTGATGTAGTAAGATAGTCAAAAGGAGTGAAGTCTAGAATTGCTATCAGATTCACTAGAATACCTTGAAGAAAGAGGACCGATGGGATAATGATTGAAGTTAAAATCTGAGTGTTCAGAGGAAGAAGATGGGGGAGGCATTATTTTCTGAAAGTTTTGAAATCAAATTGAAAACGAAGAGCACAAATATCGTTTTTAGATATGAGATAATATATTTATTACAAGCACTATAAAAAGGTCAATAATGTGAAACAACATGAATAGTAATAATAATTGTTATAGGTGACGGTTGAGTATTCGAAGAAGTGGTAAAAAGAAACTAAATATTTAATTGAAGCAGTTATGGCGGGAGAATCCGAAGAGTTCATTTTTTTCACAGGTTTATTATGTGAACTACAAATTAACTTTTTATAGAATATTTTTCCTATATATTTAGATTACGTATGGTGCACATCTTTTCTTTATCGAGATTAATATTAGTACATTTCTTTTTTCGAGACTGTTGCTGTATCACGGTAGATAGAATATTAATTACTTCAATTAATTCAGAGTAATGAATATAGTATTTTATAAGATGTGATATACGCGGACTGATCTCACAGTCGCAGGGCTAATCTACATTGAAAAATAATGAAAATTTTGTTATATAAGGCATGCGAAAGAAGACAGCGACTGTGGTCGCAGTGCTGAATGATAACATATTTCGTCTGTTATTTCTATGCGAATAAGGAATGTGACTAAAGTCACAGTCGTGATATAAAATTGAAAATTATATATATTAAGTCTGTGACCATGGTCGCAGTGATCGAAAATTTTGTACTATGACAGCGACTATGATCGCAGTCTTTGAAAACGATCAAAATTCTGTTACATAAGGCATGTGAAAAAAGATAGCGACTGTGGTCGCAGCGCTGAACGATAGCATATTTCGTCTGTTATTTCTATGCGAATAAGGAATGCGACTAGGGTCACAATCATGATATAAAATTGACAGTTATATATATTAAGTCTGCGACCATGGTCGCATTGATCGAAAATTTTATACTAAGACTGCGACTATGATCGCAGTATTTGAAAACGATCAAAATTCTGTTACATAAGACATGCGAAAAAAGACAGCGACTGTGATCGCAGTGCTGAATGATAACATATTTCGTCTGTTATTTCTATGCGAATAAGAAATGCGACTAGGGTCACAGTCGTGATATAAAATTGAAAGTTATATATATTAAGTCTGTGACCATGATCGCAGTGATCAAAAATTTTGTATATGACTACGACTATGATCGCAGTCTTTGAAAACGATCAAAATTCTGTTACATAAGGCATGCGAAAAAAGACAGCGACTGTGGTCGCAGTGCTGAACGATAGCATGTTTCGTCTGTTATTTCTATGCGAATAAGGAATACGACTAGGGTCACAGTCGTGATATAAAATTGAAAGTTATATATATTAAGTCTGCGACCATGGTCGTAGTGACCGAAAATTTTGTACTATGACTGCGACTATGATCGCAGTCTTTGAAAACGATCAAAATTCTGTTATATAAGGCATGCAAAAAAAGACAGCGACTGTGGTCGCAGTGCTGAACGATAGCATGTTTCGTCTGTTATTTTTATGCGAATAAGGAATACGACTAGGGTCACAGTCGTGATATAAAATTGAAAGTTATATATTAAGTCTGCGACCATGATCACAGTGACTGAAAATTTTGTACTATGACTGCAACTATGATAGCAATATTTGAAAACGATCAAAATTTTTTATATAAGGCATACGAAAAAAAGATAGCGACTGTGGTCGCAGTGCTGAACGATAGCATGTTTCATCTGTTATTTTTATACGAATAAGGAATGCGACTAGGGTCACAGTCGTGATATAAAATTGAAAGTTATATATATTAAGTCTGCGACCATGGTCGCAGTGACCGAAAATTTTGTACTCTGATTGCGACTATAATCGCAGTCTTCGAAAATGATCAAAATTCTGTTACATAAGGCATGCGAAAAAAACAGCGACTGTGGTCGCTGTGCTGAATGATAGCATGTTTTGTCTGTTATTTCTATGCGAATAAGGAATGCGATTAGGGTCGTAGTCATGATATAAAATTGAAAGTTATATATATTTTTTGATTATAGTTTTGAATGTATGTGTACTGCGGTCGCAGTCATGATATAAAATTGAAAATTATATATATTTTTGATTATAGCTTTGAATGCATGTGTACTGCGACCTGGATTCAATTTATAATATACATTAAGAATAAAGCAATTTTTAGTACCTTGACTGATCATAGTCGTAGTTATTTTAAAATTGGATGGAATATTATCCAACCAATCTGCGAATATTGTGGCAGTTACGGAAATATCTAATTTATAAAATATCTGCAAAATAATTAATCAATGTATTTCATTATTTTTTTACACTGTACATTTGTAATAGAAAATACAATATACGGCTGCCCCACATTAAATTTCATTTTTTCTATTCATTTCAGTTTCTTTTATTAAACCTATATGAATTGAAAATAACACGAAATAAAATAATAAAAATTTATATAAAAATAACAGTTTTATTATATCTCACGCATGTTTTTTACTTTTCACTGCTGCTGTTTATTTCTCATTATCTTGATCCATTTTTTTCATTATAATTTCGATGTAGTAGAATTAAGAATTTTATAACTGTAGATATATTCAACAGAAAATTCTCTGTAAATTATAAATATTTTATGAAAAAATTTGTTGTGGATGAGTTTTTACTAGTTTAGAAGTAAAAAGGGGTATTTTGGTCAATTTGATTGAAGATTCTTTAGGCAGGATTTTTTGATTTTTTTGACGCTTACACTCTGCGACCAATATTGTGGCATATATTCGGCCACGTCACCGCCGGCTGAGAAACTCTCTCAGCTGTCGGCTGAGGTACAGATCCCCATATATATATATATGAGAAAAATGTATATCAGCCAACGGCTGAGAGATCCTCTCAGCCTGCGGTGACGTGGCACATTATTAGCCACACTAGAAAGGACGCTCCGCCTATTGAAACAATTGAAATTACTAAATGCCCCTGCAGTAAAAGGCAGTGGATCTGTATAGTTTATTATTTTTTTATATTTCTGACGTTAGTCAATATTGTCACAATTATCTTTTATAACTGCGACCAAACTGCGAACAATTTCATCAAATCACGAAACTAATTTGAATGCTTATTAATTTTTCTTGTTTACTAATTTGAAATTTACTGATTTTGAATATAGTCGCAGTTTATTTTTTTTCGCATGTAATGTATAATTATTATTATTTTACATATTGAATTTGAACAAGGACTGCGACTATGATCGCTGTGCTTAACGAGATCAAGTCATGTACGTTTTTTTACTAGGTTAAATGTAATAACGGTGACTAAGAACTGATACTATAATTGCAGTTTACGTATTATTTTATATATTTGTTCTTCACTGTGACTGTTGTCTCAGCCGCCTATAAACTATTAAATTTTTTTTTCATATAGCATGCGTTCAAGGACTACGACTATGGTCACAGTACTTACGACAATTTTTTGTGGATGAATTTTTTACTAAGTTAAATGTAATAACAGTGACTAAGGACTGATACTATAGTCGCAGTTTACGTATGATTTTATATATTTTCTCTTCACTGTAACTGTTGTCTCAGCCGCCTATAAACTACGAATTTATTTACTTATTGCATGCGAATTAGGACTGTGATTATGGTCGCAGTGTTTAACGACAGCAGTCACAGTTTTCTACTTTGTGATATACAATGAAATATACAATGAAATATACTGATTTGAGAGGACTGCGATCATGTTCGCAGTATTATCTGTTTATATAGTTTAATTTTGGACTGCGACCATGGTAGCTGTTTTTAACTTTATCGAATGCAAAACGATTAAACTGTTTATAACTGGATAGCGACCGTGGTCGCAGTTTCATATGTAATTATTATATGATTACTGAGACCATTATCACAGATAAGATGCAGAAATAATAACTATACGGTATACTTTTTATGTATTTAAAAATATGAAAGATTATTTTACAGATAGAAGTAAATTTTAATTATAACATAATATGGTCAGAAAGAGACCTTACAAAAAATGAGCATTAAAAGCTCTTAAAAGAAGACAAAATAACGTTGAATATCAGAAGATCAGAAAATCCTAATCCTCGTCGTCATCACCATCATAAGCAGATTTGTCGTCTTCATTCTCCTCATCTTCCTGTTCATCACTTATTTCCTCATCAACTTCCTATTTTTGAGGGTTTTTTGGTTCATCGAAAAATCCCAGAGTGGATCGTCTCTATCAAGCTCTTCGTCCGATCCGTGTCGAGAAAGCGAACCTCCAGCATCAGAAGACATGCTTTCATCAAGCATGTCTCTGTCAAGTGGCAGAGGAATAATTTTCTCCTCACTAAGCCCCATGAAAACTTCATCATCCTCATGAAGAGGAGGATCAGTTAAAATATTATTTAATGTAGTGAGATAGTCAAAAGGAGTAAAGTCCAGACTGGTATCAGATTCACTAGAATACCCTGAAGAAAGAGGACCGGTGAGGGAATGATTGAAGTTAAAATCGAAGTATTCAGAGGAAGAAGATGGGAAGACATGATTCAAGAATGAATTGTTTTCTGGAAGTTTTTGAAGTCAAATTGAAAAGGAAAAGCAAAAATATAGTTCTTAGATATGAGATAATATATTAATAACAAGCACTATATAAAGATCAATAATGTGAAAGAACATGAATAGTAATAATAATTGTTATAGGTGACGGTTGAGTATTAGAAGAAGTGGTAAAAAAAAATTAAATATTTAATTGAAGAGTTATGGCGGGAGAATCCGAAGAGTTTCTTTTTTCCAGAGGTTTACTAAATGAAGTACAAATTAACTTTTTATAGAATGTTTTTCCTATATCTTTAGATTACGTATGGTGCACATCTTTTCTTTATCGAGATTAATATTAATGCATCTCTTTTTTCGAGACTGTTGTTGTATCACGGTAGATAGAATATTAATTACTTCATTTAATTCAGTGTAATTAATATAGTATTTTATAAGATGTGATATAAGTCTTCCTGATCTCAGGTAGCATGGCTAATCTACTTTGTAAAACTATCAAAAATCTGTTACATAAGGCATGCAAAAAAAGATAGCGACTTTGGTCGCAGTGCTGATAAAAGATTGCGACTTTTGTCGCTGTGCTGAACGAGGTCACAGTGCTGAACGATAGCATGTTTCGTCTGTTATTTTTATGCGAATAAGGAATGCGACTAGGGTCGCAGACGTGATATAGAATTGAAAGTTATATTATATTAAGTCTGCGACCATGGACGCAGTGATAAAAAGTGCGACCATAGACGCAATGATAACAATAGTTTTTTTATATGTTTCAAACATGTTTTTTACTTTTCAATGATGAATTGAAAGTTATATTATATTAAGTTTGCGACCATGGACGCATTGATAGAAAGTGCGACCACGGACGCAGTGATAACAATAGTTTTTTTATGTTTCAAACATGTTTTTACTTTTCAATGATGTTGTTTATTTCACATTATCTTGATCCAAATTTTTTCTATTATATTTTCGATGTTGTAGAATTAGGAATTTTATAACTGTAGATATATTCAACTGAAAATTCTTTAGGTAAATTTGTTTGTGGATGAGTTTATGCTAGTTTAGAAGTAAAAAAGGGTATTTTTGTCAATTTGATTCACGATTCTTTAGGCGGAATTTTTTTGATTTTTTTGGCGCCTACACTTTGCGACCGATATGTGGCATATATTCAGCCACGTCACCGCCGGCTGAGAAACTCTCTCAGCCGTCGGCTGAGGTACAGTAACCCATATATATATATATAATATATATATATATATATATATATATATATATATATATATATATATATATATATATATATGGGTTACTGTACCTCAGCCTGCAGGCTGAGAGAGTTTCTCAGCCGGCAGGACGTGGCTGAATATATGCCACACATCAGCCGCAGTGTGTTGGCGCCAAAAAAATTAAAAAATCCCGCCTAAACAATCGTGAAACAATTGACAAAAATACCCCTTTTCTAATTCTAAAGTGGAATAAAGTCATGAACAAACAAAAATTTCAGTTAAATATATCTACAGTTATAAAATTAGTAATTTTAATACATCAAAAATATAATTAAAAAAATTGGATCAATATAATGTAAAATAAGCAGAAGCATTGAAAATTTAAAAAAAATGTCATGGTCGCAGACTTAATACATATAACAACTGCGACACAGTTGCAGTCACCAGTCGCACTCATAGAAACGTTTTTATGCGACCTAATACAATATAATTTCAATTTTATATGACAACTGCGACAAGTCGCACTCACTAGTCGCAGTCATTGTATAACAAAACTTCTTTATATGACGTCTGCGACCCTAGTCGCATTCTATCGTACAACAATGCGACCTCCTTCAGTACTGCGATCAAAGTCGCAATCTTCTTTCCCATGCCTTATGTAAAAGATTTTTAATATGCGACTAGGGTGGATTAGCCATCCAACCCTGAGATCAATTCGCGTATATCAAATCTTATAAAAATTATTATATTAATTACATTGAATTAAATGAAGTAATTAATATTCTTTCTACCGTGATACAACAACAGTCTAGAAAAAAGAGATGCACTAATGTTAATCTCGAGAAAGGAAAGATGTGCACCATACGTAATCTAAAGGTATAGGCAAACAATTATATAAAAAGTTAATTTGTACTTCATGTATTAAACCTCTGGAGAAAAAAAGAACTCTTCGGATTCTCCCACAATAAATCTTCAATTAAATATTTATTTTTTTACCACTTCTTACCATACTCAACCATCACCTGTAACAATTATTATTACTATTCATGTTCTTCCACAATATTGACCTTTATATAATGCTTGTTACTAATATATTATCTCATACCTAAAAACTATATTTTGCTCTTCCTTTTCAATTTGATTTCAAAAACTTTTAAAAAAAATTCATTCTTGAATCATGTTTTCCCCATCTTCTTCCTCTGAACACTTAGATTTCAACTTCAATCGTTCCCCCACCGGTCCTTTGTCTTTAGGATATTCTAGTGAATCTGATACCAGTCTGGACTTCACTCCTTTTGACTATCTCACTACATCAAATAATGTATTAACTGATCCTCCTATTCATGATGATAATGAAGTTTTCATGTGGGTTAGTGAAGAAGACATTATTCCTCTGCCACTTGACGGAGACATGCTTGATGAAAGCATGTCCTCTGATGTTGTAGGCTCGCTTTCTCGCAACGGGTCAGACGAAGAGCTTGATAGAGACGATCCATTCTGGGAGTTCATCGGTGAAACAAAAAAACCTCAAAAACAGGAAGATGATGAGGAAATAAGTGATGAAGAGGAAGAGCAGAAGAATGAAGACGATGAATCTGCTTATGATGGTGATAATGACGAGGATTAGGATTTTCTGATCTTCTGATATTCAATTATATTTTGTCTTCTTTTAAAAGCTTTTAATTCTATTTTTTTGTAAGGTCTCTTTCTCACTATATTAACTTATAAGCTCTTTTAATTACATATCCAAACTGCGATTGCTACTCTTACACACTGCGACCATAGTCGCAGTCCTACTACGGATGCAATAATTAAAAATAATTCATACGTTATAGGCGGCTGAGACAAAAGATACGGTGAACTGCGACTATAGAATCAGTCCTTATTCAGACAAAAGTCAAAAATAAAGAACAAAAAGAATATAAAATAATACGTAAACTGTGATTATACTATCGCTCTCGTTAAATACTGCGACCATAGTCGCGGTACTGCGATCATAGTCGCAGTCCATGGTCACATAATATATGTAAACACCAATTTAATTGTTCGTAGGAGGATCAGACAACATTCACAAATAAAGAACAAAAAAATATAAAATAATACGTAAAACTGTGATTATACTATCACTCTCGTTAAGTACTGCGATCATAGTCGCGGTACTGCGATCATAGTCGCAGTCCATGGCCGCATAATATATGTAAACATCAATTTAATTGTTCATAGGAGGATCGGACAAACATTCAGAAATTATACGAAAGACAGTATTTGATGACTAACTGTTGACAATTTATGGTCGCAGTTACTTAATCATTTATCAGTTCCCAATGCGACTATGGTCGCAATAATGTACTGTTTTGGAGTTCAAAGTAATTTAAAGTTATAGTGTATTAACTTTTAAACTGTTTTGGATAACTGAACAGTCACCTAGGAAGTATACAATTTTTGGGAAAAGGTAGAAAATAAGTTTGGGAGATATTCACGTGGTTTGAGAGTTTAAACCCTTTGGAATTCCGGGATTAAAAATATATAAAGGGTCATCAACAAAGGATTAAAAACATACTAAATTATTTTTGCTCAAACTCGTTACTCTCACTGTTCGAAAAATAGCTCACTGTTCGGAAAATAGATTCAAAAAATGTCTTCTCCACCGTCTTCACCGGAAAGAAGCCAATCATCTAATGATGATTGGATGTATAATTCTGAAGATATGCCTCGCTACGGGTCAGAGGATGAGCTTGATACAGACGACCCGTTCTGGGAGTTCATTGATGAACCAAAATACAAACATGAAGAGAAAGAAAGCGAAGAGGAGATTGCCGCTGAAGAGGAGGAAGGGACGGAAAGCGATACGGAAGACAAAAGCAGTCATACTCTTGACGACGAATCTGATTACGATGGTGATGACGAGGATTAGAAGTTTAAAAATTGTAATTTGTTTTTTTTAAATATATATGAATCTGTTTTCTAAGGTTAATTTTAAAATGAAGGATATATATGACTTTTTTTTAAATTAAAGCAGTTATACTTTTTTTTAAATATATATGACTTTGATCGCAGTTGTTGGCCGAGTCTTAATAAATACACTGCGACCTTGGTCGCAGTTGCTGGGCTTTAGTATTAATCAACAAGAACACTGCGACCTTGGTCGATATGCGTGTGAATATAAAGGAAACACCTACCTAACGTACTGCGACCTAAGTCGCAGTCATTGTACTGCGACCCTAGATTGCAGATGCTGGCCCTCTTTATCAATAACAATATATGCGTGTTAATATAAAGGAAACACCTATCTAACGTACTGCGACCTAAGTCGCAGTCACTATACTGCGACCCTAGATTGCAGATGCTGGCCCTCTTTATCAATAACAACATTGCGATCTTGGTCACAATTAACCATGTACACTGCGACCAAAGTCTCTGTCTACATTATATACACAAAAAATAAACTATATAGGAGAACCTAGATCTGACAAAGAGAGATAAGGAAATAGGGGAAAAAATAATTTATAATCAATAACCTAAATCATATAAAAAGCGGCAAAAAGAAAGGGGGAAAAAATAATAATAAACAAGTCTGACAACGTGCGCTCCAAAAATTGCCTTTTGGGCAAAAAAAATAATAAACAATAAGGAAAGTTAAAGAAAAAGTAGCTTTTCATAAGGGGTATTTGGTAATTTAACTTCTTCCTATAAGCGGGCCGCAAGTTAGTGAGGTGACAAATTTAGCCACGTCACCGGGTTCTTCAAGTGGCGGTGGAGAGTGAATCTTGTTCTCCGTTGACCGGGTGACCGTCGTGACCTTCCGGGGATCTCCTCTTCGGATGGTAGATGGAGTAACTCAGCTCTGTCTACTAAAACTCTCAAAGAGAAGATAGGCAAAAAGCAACTTGAACACAGCAAGTTTTCTGAAGGTTTAACTCTCTCTCTTTTCTCTCAGAAATCCTTCGACCAAAAATTCGACCCCTTCTTCATAGCGACGGGGCTATTTATAGGGTTTTCAGGGGGCGTACGTGCCTCCTAAAAACACTCCATAATGAGGCTAACCTTCCCCGTTATGTGGGCCGTGATTGGCCCCGAAACGGGACGGTTACAACTGAGGCACGAGTGTCAACCCACGCGCCTTGGTGCTGTTGAGACGCGGGTTTCGACCCACGCGCCTTGATGCTGAGACGCGGCTGTCGAGCCTCGCGCCTTAATGCTGAGACGCGGCTGTCGAGCCTCGTGCCTTAATGCTGAGACGCGGCTGTCGAGCCTCGCGCCTTGATGCTGAGACGCGGCTGTCGAGCCTCGCGCCTTGATGTTGTAGTGTTGGCTGAGACGCGGCCAAAACTAGCTTTGCGTCTAGAACTTGGAATTCTGCTTTTCAATGGCTTGTCTTTTAGTGATTTTTAGACAGCCTACAGAACCCCTCCAAAGTTTTCGACATTCCGCAGTTAAGTGAGACGGATTTCGAAATACTTTGGACTCTATCTGAGCTCACCCTTGTGATTGGACTGTCAATGCTCCGGGTTTGATCTTGTCTGGAGTATGGTCTTCGTGAGTGTACTGTGGAACTCTTTGAAGCCACCAAAGTTGATCGTGTTGAGTGTCTAGATGCACAGTCTAAACCTCCCCGATTGCTTTAAGTCTATCGTGGGTGCACTTTAAAGCCAGGAGTGGACGATCGTCTGCTTGTGCCAGTGTACTGTTGAACTGATTTGCAGAAGTAAGGACTGAACGCCAGCTCTTTTGGGACGCAGAGATAGCACTGCTTTTAAGGACGCAATTTCCTTTTGGGATGGAAACGCGACTAATATTCCATAAGGCAGACGCGATTTTTGTCTGGGTTGGAAGGATGTGAACTTCGGAAAGACGCATCTTTTTGAGTGAAGCCGCGACTTTCTGGACGCAACTATGGCCGTGCTGAACGAGTGCGTCCATTGAAGAGGCGCGGCTGTTGGGTGCGAATCCGTGCCATGCCATGAGTGCACTGCCACGTGTCCTGTGGAGCCGAAGGGACATCTGCTTTTTGGCGTGCGAACTTCGCGCTGTATTAAATGCGCTGTCCACGCGTCAAGAAGCGATTTGATGCCGAGTCAATCGAGCCAAGCGTCGCATATCTTTGCGAATCACTGGGCCTATAAAGGGCAACAGTCATCGAGAGAGTCCTCATTAGTTTCTCTTTCGTCTTCGGGTGCATCTGCTAGGGTTTTGAGAAAAAGGTTCTCTTTCTTTTCTTTCTTCCGTCTAGCATTAGATTCTTGCTTCGCAATGGCACTCAAGGCCAAGCGAACTGCTTCATCATCGAAGGCGGTCGTCACTGAGGCCCAAAGGGGCGGTTCCTCCATGCAGGAAGCCCCTATCTCAGGTATAACGCCATCAGGCTTTATCTTCGCCATTAGAGGGGTTTATGGAGTTCTTATAACCCTAAAATCCCTTCTTTGAAAGAGAACCGCCAACGTGGATTCGAGACCGTGCTTGGTTCCCAGACGCGGTCCTTGAGTTAACAAACAGGCGTGGGTTTGATGACCCTACCGCTTTTATCCGCCTGAGGATGTACTTGTTTGTTGAACATAGGGCGCCAGTAAGCCTTGCGTTCCGGAGTCATCACTTAGAATGTTTCTAATTGTGAAAGATCCGGACGCGGACTTGATTCTTGCGTTCTGTGGTATCAGACACTGGTTTTTTATGAATCTTGCACCGAGTCCAAGTACTTAAGTATTTTTCGTAAGTCTTGGATTTCGAAGACGCAGACTCCCTGCTGGCTTTATGGTCCTCAGGTCTGGACGCGGGTCCTCATGTCTGGACGTGGATCCTCATGTCTGGACGCGGATCCTCATGTTTGGACGCGGATTCTCAGGCTGGACGCGGATTTTGACAATTTCTGCGTCTAGTATCTCTTCTGCGTCTGAATTATAGACACTTAAACCATTTTAGTCTTCTGATCAAGTGTCATTTTCTTATGCAGTGCAACACTCTTCTAGCCCACTCTTCAAGAGGCGTCACTTCGGGCACATAGGTGGTGCTGACCGTGATTTAACTTTTGTGCTGCAAAGGACTGCTCCTGTGACTGCCGACAAGTCGAAGGAGCGGAGGGAGAGGCTCTCCAACGTTGACGCGGCAACCTTTCAGGAGTTTATGACTGACGCGGCATTCACAACGGAGGCTCGTGCTCCGATGGAGAAGCCTGCTTTCTTCTTTGGAGACCATATTAGCGAGGGCGGCTATTCTCTGCATGACGGAGATTATAAATGGCTCCGTCAGATAGGGGATAGAAGGTTCTTTCTTCCAAACATGTAGAGGATGTACCCACTGTCTTATCTCCAGCACATGTCCGTCCCTCGAAAACTGACATGGGAGCTTTCCCGACCTGTCCCTGATATCACTCTCGGCAACCTAGGCTCCAAGAAGGTATATCATGCTGGTCATGATAACGAGACTCTCGGCCTGTTTCCCGGGTTGTTGAGGACCGATCACCCAGTAGGAGAAACTCCTAAACTCGGCACCACCTTCCTCAATGCATTCATGAAAGTAGGGGGTGATTTTCCAGTCGACTTCCGTTCGCCCGGGTGGATCCATTCCACCGAGAAGTATTGGTGGGGCAAGATGGTGAGCTTCGTCCTTGCCGATCTTAGAGGCTTATTGGAGCATGTGGAATTGTACCAGGCGGTCAGGGCCGTGCAGTACGGTATTCCACCAAGTTCTCAAAACTTCTTTGGGATCCTGGAGCATTACAATCCTCTGACGGGGACATTCTTCACTTCGGTCGGAGAGATGGGTCTTGCCCTGCACGAGTTGTACGAAGTCTCGGGGCTGGTAATGGGGGATTCTCCCTATGAGGAATACGTCCCGACCACTGAGGAGCTTCACCTTATGAAGAAAGAGTCTCCTCGGGTGTACGAGACTTATTGGGAGGTGTTATGTCACTTCCATATTTGCGGCCAGATAACCTCTTGGAGGGGAGGGGAGTCAAGCAGCTGTCTTGGGCAAGCTACTTGTTTAATGGCGTCAATCAGAAAGACCATTCAGTAACCCGACTGGCTCCCTGCTCCGACGAGGAGATTGCCGATAGGATTCAGGCTTTCGTAGACTCCTACACCACGGAGTCGAACGAGGATACTTTCGGACCCGACACGGTTTTTGAAAGTTTCCATCATCAGGCACGGACCCCTATCTCCAATCGAGCACTGCTGGCGGGCTTCTTAATGTTATGGTTGAAGCGCTGTGTGGTGCCGACACTGCCACATGAAGTGATTGTTGCCGACGTAGTGTACCCGGCGGTGCTCCTGGCTTATGGTAGGCCCATAGCCCTCCTTCCGGCCATGGCGGCCGGTATTTAAAGCGGGTTGCGGGCCTTAACTCAGAGTCTGTGCAGGGTAGAGAAGGTTGTCGACTCCCAGGGTGAGCCGATTGTTGACTCAGAGGGGAGGCCGACGGTAAAACGTCCCAACCCTCGGGTTGAACTTCCCTACACGTACCTAATGGCTTGGTACGTTATGCACTATCCCTCCCTGATGACGCTGGTGTCTTGGAGTGAAGGGTTTACCCCTTTCGTGCAGCGGTTGGAGGGTTCAAGCTGGTGTAATGCTTATATGTATTTCATTCGGAGGTGCATTCTAACTGCTTCGAACTACCATCTCAATCGCTGTTTCCCCGAGATTGCTGGAGCATCTTTCGGGGATAAACTTGCTGACTTCGTGGGCCCAGATGACTTCACGAGGCTGTCATCGGGAGCTTTCTGGTGGTTGGTCAATATTCGGCCTGGGTATGTGCTTTTCTGACAAGGAAATTCGTGCACAATCGAGCCGTACATGCCGAATCGTTTCGCCCGACAGTTCGGCTATGATCAATTGTATGTCGGTAACCCCAATGCTCGACTCGCCTTCAGTGGGAACTTGTTTGAAGGTGCTCGGGCTTGGTATTACAGTATGGCCGGAGGGACGGAAACACTTTTTCGTCTGCCCCCCAAGGAACCGAAAGGCTGTACAAGCCTTTGCTTCTGTACCTAGTACTTCCAGGCCAACCAAACGCCTGACTTTGCTCCGGAGTACTCATGCATCGAGAGCATCAATGCATCTTACGAAGCAAAGTTGGGGTCCAACAAACGCTCACGAGGCGTTGAGGAGTATCGGAAGGCTCTGAAGGAGATCAGAAGGGTATCAAGGGAGGAGCCGCGAGCGGCAAAGGTTCGACAGGTAGCGCGTAAGCGTCCTCAAGGCTCTACTTTCACTGTTGAGCCTACCCCAAGAAGGTCCGGAGAGACTTGGCGGCCGCAGTTTCTCCGTCCGAAGACATCCCTTCTGGCGTTGAGGAACAGAGGGAAGAAACGGAAGATGAGGATGACGCCTCCTTAGTCCGTACCCGTGGGTTGCGCAGCGGGGGCCCCAGGATTTTAGAGGAAGGGGAGTTTGCGGACAAACCCACCGCCGTTGACGAGATTGACCAGCTTAAAGTCGACATAATGAGCGAAGGTGATGTTGAGATTCCAGGGGTCTCAACTCAGCCTGGGTCTTCCTCAGCTCATGAGAGGAGGGATGAGGCACAATAGCCTGGGTCCCCTACTGTATTAATCCCCAGTCCTCGGGTAGTTGACCCCAGCCCTACCACTGGGGTATTTGGTGGCAAGGTCCCGGTTGTCGAGGCTTCTCGCGTTACACTAGCGTCTTCTTCATTTGAAGAAGAAGGGTATGATTCAGGCGATGAGGTCGACTTTGGCGATGAACCAGCTCCTCCTGATCCGAGTAAATTCTCACATATCTCGGAGGAGGAAATATATGGATGTGAGCCGGTGACAGCGTCACCACCAGCGGTAGTCATTCCTGCTAAAGCTGCTGAAGGTACTCTTTTCGCCTAAGTTATCCTTTTAACTAGGAAAAGGATTTTGACATTTTCTTTTTCATTTGGCTTCGTATCGCAGGGTTGGTCGCGGTTAGCGAGGCCGCCACTTCCTCCCAGATTGAGGAGATGATACAGGAGTTGGCTCAGCAGGAGAGAGTTGAGGCTCCTATTACTGGATGCCTCAAGAGAAGGCCACCGTCGAAGTCAGGGAAACCTCCACCCTGCAGGATTCGCCTAAGAACTCGCCATCTTTGGGCCCTCAGCCAGGTAAGGAAATATTAATATTTTGAATATTTTCCTTTTACTGTCGTAGCTAATATTCTGGTAATTTGCAGAGGGTACCGAGGAAGCTCAGGTAGAAGATTTGGCGGTCAATGTTTACCCGGAAGGCCGCATAGCTCGAACCTCGGCTAAGGATCCTGAAGAGGTAGGGCTTGCTGTTACTTCATCCGCCAGGTTTCTACAGATGTAGTAGCCCTAGAAGCGCCGGGGGTTACCCTTGCTTCTGCCGCACCTGTCGTTAGCCCTATTCCTATACCGGAAGAATCAGTTTACATCCCTTGCCCCGTGATGGAAAGGGGATCGGGGAGCACTTCAGCGGATTCTTCCCAGGCGGTGATACCATGGGGGAGCTGGCGCGCCAAGTGGTGTAGCAGTTCTTTGCCTCCATGCGATCATGTATTGATCTCATCTTATCCGGGAATAGCTCCTTTGAATTCGCCCGGATGTTTTCTCGGAAATCTGGTTGAGAACATCAATTTAGCCGGAGGCCCTTCACCAGCCAAGGCATGTCTGCTGCTGGTGGAGCAGTTGGGACATAACTTGAGAGAGCTTCGATCCTTGGAGAATGCTGGCTCATTTCACGAGGCCCAGGAAACTCTGACCAGGCTCCTTGCTGCTCAAGAGCAAGAGCGAAGGGAGATGGAAGAAAGGATAGCTGAAAGGACCCGTCTTCTCCAATGTTTCCAGGCTGATCATCGAAAGCTAACTGGCGAGTCAAAGGAGTCCGAGATGGTCACGCAGGCTGCGAAGCAGGTTATCCTCGACGCTCGAGCTACCATAGCCAGAGCCGAGGCCTTGATTGCTGTCAATGAACAGAAGTTGGCCAATTCCGAAAAGAGGCGAGCGGAATTAGAGGCTGCCAAGGCGCAAGTTGAGGAAAATCTCTCTGTTAATTCCTCCGAGCTGGAATCCCTACGAGCGCAGCTGGCTGCGAGGAGATTTTTATCTGAGGAGGAGCTACGGGCCCAGGCTCTCATAGAAGCTGAGAAGGCGCGTCAATACGAGATACATCGCCTTAGAGAACAAATCTGTTCTTTGGCGAACCAGGACTTTTAGCCTTCTTTTTTTTCCTTATGAAGGAAAGGGCACTCTTTTTACCAAGAGTGTTTGTATCTACTTTTATCATTTTTTTTGAATAATAAAAGTTGTTAAAATTTTTGTTCCACCTTCATCGCCTCGCTGTAGATGAATCCAACCTCTCAATCATAGTTTTTTGGTTGTGCTCCCTTACTGACGGTAAAACTAAGTTCTTTTGATGAAGCGCAGTCGATTCATAAAAAGAGACGCGGCTCTGCGGCACGCGATTCTGACCTTAAGAATGTAGTCTTACGCCCCTTAAAGTTGACGCAGTCAGGGACGCGACACTGAGACTCGGTGCAAGACCCATCATCATTCATGTAGACGCAGCTCCAAGGCACTTGTGAAGGTGATAGGCCTTCTCTGCTGAAGATGTAAGTTTCGGGACGCAGATTTATGTGCTTTCCCGCTGAGACCCCCAGAATGAGTCCCTTTTGTTGATGGACGCAACCTTGAGTTGTCCGAGAGACGCGGAGCAATTTTGAGTCATCCAAGAGACGCGAAGGGTCTTCTAACTTGGAATGAAGGAGAACGCCACTTTTTGAAAAAGAGGCGCGAGCCTCTGGACGCAGCTCTCACATCTGCGTTTGGTGCAAGTTCCCAGGCGTTAAGTGCAGCCTGACATAAAGATCCTGTGAGATTTTCAAACGTCAAGTCTTCGTTGACGATTGGGAACCCGCATCGTCCGTTGTTTCCCGAAGCGGTTGTCCACGCGTCGGTTCTTCATTGAGCTTAGGCGTTAATGCCTTTTAATGCCAAACCGGCGCTGACGGTTGGAGACCAGCGTCTTCGATGTTTCCCGAAGCGACGCTCCACGCGTCAGCCTTCCATTGGGTTTTGACAGTCGTGCGGTCATTAAGGCCGACGGTTCTAATTGATGAACCATTAATTATGGTTATCATGGGCTGCCTATAAATAGGGTTTACCCCCTTCCTTTAACAGTCCCATACTTGGACTATTTTCTTTTGACAGCGAGTGCACTGAGAGACTCCATCTTCTCCCTTCAAGGACTTTACCAGGGGCTTGCCTCCATGGATGAAGATGACCCAGAGCTTTCATGCTTCTGTTTGGTCTCTTCAGAAGATTACTACTGTCAAGTGATTTCAATAACAGAAAGCGTTTCCTTGAGCACCTTTTATGTCCGCGCTTCGATGCCGAGAGTTCAACTCTTAATAGAGGTCTCTGCGGGTACGCCTTCTTGGTTTGCCATGACATTTTTAACCCAGCCAGGTTTGAATTTTGATATCTCTTAAAGAGATATTATCATCTAGATGAAGTCTTAGTTGGTGCATTCCTTTTCTGGAATTTGCGCCATCGTTTTAAACTTCTTGGACGCCAGTATAGCAGATTTAGACACCTGGCCGCAGGCTCTGCATATGGAGCTCGCGTCTTGAGGCTGTCAACTTAGGAGAATCTCAACTCAGACTGGAGGTCTCAGGCCTGAATCTTGCAACCCCTGTTCATCCACAGGGAGATGACAATTCTCGCGTCTGATTCTCTTCATGTCTCGTTCTTTAAGCGCGGATGTAAAATGAGACTGCGTCTGAATTCTGTGTATATCACAATTTGACCGCGTCTGTTTCTGTCGCCGCAGATGTTCGCTGCGCGGATCATTCCTGCGTCTAGCGATTTCAGCAATAACTGTGTCTGTCACTTAGTTTTTGAAGTATACTAAGCTTCAGATCTTCTAATTTTGTTGCTTCCTGCAGGTAGGCTTGATCAACCTTTTTCATGTTCGCTGGGCCCTTGGGAGAATATATCGGCCAGCGAACTTGTTTGACGTTCGTCCGTAAGGGAAGAAATCATGGTCCCCGTTGTCCGCAAGGGCAGAAATCATGGTCCCTGACGGGGACTTAACCCTCGCCAAGATCTCTTTGAATTCGACGCACCAGTCATGCTTCTTAGCATGGCATGGTCAGAGTAAGGATGGCGGCGGGGTAGCGGTGGATATAGTGGTGGTTAGCATCCCCTGTGAGGTCTTAAAACCTCTTCTCTTACCCCAGAAGTGACATCGAGGAAACTCCATGCTCACTGGACGACCTTCTGGCGGAAGAGATGTTCATCAACGAAGGATCACACCCCCACTTTGGATGGAGATGTTCGACGGATCATAACCCGGCTTCGGATGGTCAGGTGGGATCAGAAGATTCTGCTGCCATCAGACCTCAAGAACCCATTGCTCTTGGTCAACCAGAGACTTCTTTGGCGTTTACATCATGCATCGTGGTGCAACCAGCTTCTGATCGTTGCCACAATGTCCGATCCTATTCTGGCGCCCTTCCAAACATCTTGTACTTGGAATCAAACGCAGCTTTAAGGAGTGAGTGCAACCTTCTGAGAGAGAGACTACTTTGTACTCCTTTATCTGTAACACTCAATCTTATTGAATAAGAGAGTGTTTTGTATCACTTTCATATGCCTGGATATAAATAAAAGTGACACTTTTCTTTTTGTCTTTTCTATTGTCTTGGACTCTCTTGTCTCTTTTTAGTCAGACGCATAGAAGCAAAGAATCTTTGGCTTGTTAAAATTATGATGAAAGTTTTAACAAGTCAAATTTTGTGGAGAAAAGATCCTATCTCAGAAACCCCACAATGCTGTCAGAGGTGTGATATTAACTTAACAGAGATAGAATGATTTTTGGTGGACCTGCCGCTTTATAAAAGAAAGTGACAGATTGAATTGGTACCCCCAGGGAAGGTGAGCTTTTATCAAAGGTTTAAGCTCAACTGGAGAGTTAATGAAAACACTATTAACGGTGTAATGTTAACCTAACAATGTTTTTAGGTAGACTTGTTGTTCTGTTGAGGAGAATAACAAGTGAGACTAGGCTCGCGGGGAGTCTAGGAAAATCTTTACCGTTAGAGGTGTGATATTTAACTTAACGGTTGAAATTTGTCTTGTCAGAAGTGTGATGTTAACTTGACAAGAATGTGAATCAGAGGTGTGATATTAACTTGACTCAAAAGCTTTTCAGTTTTCATTTGGGAAAACTGAAAGTGTCATTGTCATAGGTGTAATGTTTACTTGACAATGAGGGTAATGCTAGAGGTGTAATTTTGAACTTGGCATTGGTCATCTCGACTTCGACAAGGAAGTCCGAGGGAAAGTCATGGCCGTAAGTGTATTGTTGAACTTGGCGATGACCTGGATGCTAGAGGTGTAGTGTTAAACTTAGCATCGTCCATTTCACCTTCGATATGGAAGTCTGAAGAAAGGTGACTGTCAGAGGTGTAATGTTAACCTAACAGAAACTAGATGTACTATTTAGAAGTATAATGTTAACTTAACAGTAACTTGTCAGAGGTGTGGTATTAACTTGACAGAAATTGATTTGCGATATGAGCAATTTTGAAGACTTGCCATTCTATTGATGAGAATTGGCAAGTGGAGTTTGAAGTGCCAGAGGTATAGTGTTAACTTGGCAACGACTGTATTTTGTAGACCTACCATTCTGTGGATGAGAATTGGTAAGGATTTTGGAGGGAGAGTGGAGTCGAGTCCACTTAGGATTTTTAGCAAACCCTCAGCTTTCAACGGATTTGAGGTGCCTTTACCAACTACCGTTTGAGTTGGGCTGGCTATGCTATTCCCCTCAGCATGATGAGTTGTCGAAGACTTATGTTGGACTTAAAAGCCAACATTTTCCTCTATCCTTAGCCGTCGGAGGCGTCGGATCAAAGGGGAACATGTCCCTTAGGATTTTTAGCAAATCCTCAGCTGTCAACGGGTTTGAGGTGCCTTTACCAACTACCGTTTGAGTTGGGCTAGCCATGCTATTCCCCTCAGCATGATGAGTTGTCGAAAACTTATGTTGGGCTTAAAGGCCAACATTTTCCTCTATCCTTAGCCGTCGGAGGCGTCGGATCAAAGGGGAACATGTCCCTTAGGATTTTTAGCAAATCCTCAGCTGTCAACGGTTTGAGGTGCCTTTACCACTACCGTTTGAGTTGGGCTAGCCATGCTATTCCCCTCAGCATGATGAGTTGTCGAAGACTTATGTTGGGCTTAAAGGCCAACGTTTTCCTCTATCCTTAGCCGTCGGAGGCGTCGAATATTAATGAAGAAGCTCTTCTTGTTTTGATCAGAGGTGTAATTTGGAACTTGATCGGAGGAGGTACTATTAGGGATAGTACTTCTTCAAGAATCTGCCATTGATTGGCATCATGAGTGTATCGCCATTTGAAGTTATGAGGCGATACGACCCATTTGAGTAGACTGACTCTACTACAAATGGTCCTTCCCATTTGGGTTGGAATTTTCCTTTTGTCTTGTGCGTCATCACCATGGGTCTCCTGACGGCTAAGACAAGGTCACCTTTCTTGAAAGTTCGCACTTTGACTTTCTTGTTGAAGGCTGTGGTAATTCGAGCTTGGTAAAGCTCGATTTGTTGTTGGGCCTGCAGACGTTTGTCATTCAAGGCCTCCAATTCATGGAGTCGCTGTCGATGCTTCTCCTCTGTTGTCATCTCCGCTGTCAAGGCGACGCGTAGAGATGGAATTTGGATTTCCAGTGGAAGCACGGCTTTACACCCATATACCAAAGAAAATGGCGTAGCTTTAGTCGGGGTTCGCACAGTTGTGCGACAGACCCATAAGCATTCACCCAGCTTATCGTCCCAATCACGTTGACTTTTCGAGACGAATTTCTTGAGAAGCTTGCCGATGGCCTTGTTGAAAGCTTCTGCGAGGCCATTAACAGCGGGTAGTATGCCGTTGAGGACACACTCTGGATTCTGAACTTGGCGCAGAATCTCTGGAAAGCCTGGCTGATGAACTGGGGTCCATTATCGTGGACAATTCGCCGAGGTACCCCAAAACGATAAATGACGTGATGTTTCACGAACTTGATCACATCAGATGACTTCACCTCCTTCAAAGGAACGGGCCTCAGCCCATTTGGAGAATTAATCGGTTATTGCCAAAATAAATCGTTGTCCTTTTGATGACGGCGGGCTGATAGGGCCAACCACATCCATTCCCCACATTTCAAATGGCCAAGTAGAAGCCGTGGAGTGAAGGTAGCCTGGTGCTTGATGGATGAAATCGCCATGTACTTGGCAGGCGTGACATCTTTTGGCATATGTGATGGCGTCAGCGATCATCTTGGGCCAATAATATCCCAACCTTGGAGTCGGTATGCAAGTTTTGGGCCGGGTTGATGGCTCCACACATGCCGTCATGGGCTTCTTTCAATACTCCCTGTGCCTCCTTCTGTGAAAGGTAGCGAAGCAAGATCCCATCATGCGATCGACGATACAGTGTTCGTGCAATCGCGTTATAGTAGAATTTGGGGGCTTTCCTTCGAATGGAAGCCGCTTCCTTGGTGTCTTCAGGCAAGATGCCATATAGGATATAATCAATGTAGGGGAATCGCCAGTCTCTAGGCTCTGGACCGGTTGACAATTTCAGCGCTTCTTTGTTTTGAGAATCTCCTGTTTGTTCCTGGTAATCCTCAAGAGCAATTCTCGGGCAATACAGTCACGGCTGTAGACAAATATCTTCTCCATTGCTCCAGCTGGAAGAGCTAAGGAGGCCGCGAGGGATGCGAGTGCATCTGCATGAGCATTTTGCCTGCGCGGCACATGATCGATGTAGAAGTTCGTGAACCTCTCGGCCATGTGGATAGTTGCGTTGTAGTAGGGTACTAGGTCTTCATGTCTGACTTCGTATTCCCCGCGAACCTGGCTAACGATGAGTTTGGAGTCGTCGTATGCCTCGAGATTTTTAACGCCAATTTCATCGGCGAGTTGCATCCCAATCAAAAGAGCGTTGTACTCCGCCACATTGTTGGAACACGGCTCAGTTAAAGAAACAGCTCGAGGAATCACATAGTTCTGTGGGGAGACGAGTACTACTCCTACTCCTGCTACTAGGTGTCCTTTTGGGCTTGTTCTTGATGCACCATCGAAGAAAAGTTGCCATACATGCCTTTCAAAGGATGTCTGGGTCTGGCAGGCTTCAACGACCTCATCTGGGAGATCGTCGTAAAATTTGGTTGCCCTCTGATCCGGATGCTCAGCTAGGAAATCCGCCACCGCTTGTCCTTTAATAGCCTTTTGTGGTAAAAAGTGCATCTCATATTGGGATAGCAATATGGCCCATTTTGCCAGCCGGCGTTCAATGATGAAGGCTTAGTCATAAGTAACCTCAGGGGGTTGAGTTTTGATACGACGTTTATGGTTTAGCCTACCAGATAGTGTCGCATTTTCTGAATGGCGAACACTAATGCCAAACACTCCTTCTCGATCGGATTATACCGATGTTCGGCTCCGATCATTTGTTCTACTCAGATAGTAGATCACTTTTTCTCGTCCTTGATCATCATTCTGGGCTAGTAGAGCTCCTAAAGAATGATCCATTGCTCGAACGTATACCAGGAAAGGTTTTTCGGATATCGGGCTGCAAGGACTGGTGGTTGGGTGAGGTAGTGCTTGATTTCCTCAAATGCTTGTTGGCAAGCGTCATCCCAAATGAACGAAACACCCTTCTTCATTAGCTTAGCGAAGGGTTGGCATCTTTTGGAGAGATTTGAGATAACCTGCGGATGTATGCCAATCGTCCTTGCAATCCTCTGAGTTTCCTGAGATTCCTCGGAGGTTGCATCTCCTGGATAGCGCGAATCTTTTCCGGATCTATTTGAATTCCTGTGGAAGTCACTACAAACCCCAGGAACTTGCCGCTGGCCACCCCCAGGAAGGATTTGGTAGGGTTCATCTTCAACTGATGGACCCGCATGATGTCGAAGACAACTTTTAGATCAGCTATGTGATCACCTTTAGCGCGACTTTTCACCGCAATATCATCAACATAACATTCCACCGTTCTGCGCATTTGCTGGTGAAAAATGGCGTTCATGGCCCTTTGATATGTTGCCCCCGCATTCTTCAGTCCGAAGGGCATGACGGTATAGCAGTATACCCCCAGTGTGTGTCCTGAAAGAGGTATGCTTTTCGTCGTCGGGATACATTTTGATTTGATTGTATCCTGAGAACCCGTCCATGAAGGACATTCGTTCGAATCCACAAGTATTGTCAATCATAACATCTGTGATTGGCAGTGGGAATTCGTCTTTGGGACAAGCCTCGTTTAGATCACGAAAATCGATGCAGATCCGGATCTTTCCGTTTTTCTTAGCAACGGGGACGATGTTGGCTACCCAATCGGGATGTTGCTCTTCCCTAATGAAGCCAGAATCTATAAGCTTTCTGACTTCTGATTGAATCGCCTCCATTATCTCTGGACGGAACCGTCGCAGCTGTTGTTTGACAGGCTTTATGTCCGGATTGATGTTGAGGCGGTGCATAGCCACTTGAGGATCAAGTCCAGGCATGTCTTCGTAATTCCAAGCGAAGACATCTTTATACTCTTGAACAAGAGATATTAGATCCTTTTTCTCCGACGGTGACAGGCCGTCGCTTATGAAGATGCTTAGGATTAGCCTCATCCCCCAGATTGATCTGAACAATCTTGTCTTCTGTGGGTGGCTCGCGCTGCTCAAAGCGGGTATCCCAAAGAGTATTTAAATGTTTGATCCAAGGATCTGTATCGGATTGGATCATTTCTTCATCTCCGTCTTCCAGGTGGCTTGTTGAACCATGTTCACTAAAAGTCCCCCGAAGATGTTGCCGACACTAACATCTGACTCCGATGACGTGCCTGAAGAGTAATCGTGACCTGACGATTCTTGAGAATCAGAGGCTGATGGAGCCGAAGTTGATACATAGTCCAACCCCCTGCGAGTCCGATGATAATAATCAGGTGCTTTTCCTTTTGGCACAAAGGATCGAAGTAGCGTTCTCCTTCCTTTGCCGAAGTTCAACCCGGGTCTGCTGGTTAGGTCATACCCCATGTTTTTCATCATTCTGAGTGCCTTTGGCTCATAATGACCGAACTGAGGGGATTCCTGCTCGCTTTCTGATTCTTCATGAGTCATTGGTTCGGATTCAATTCGTCCGAAAAGAATTGGTCTTTGGCCTTTCCTTCTCGCTGGGACCATGATATTGATTGTTGCGCATCGCCGATATTTCGACATGTTTCAAAGGACGATTTCACTGGTACATGCAACGATGTCAAAGCATCCATTGCCGACCAGAGATCGTCATCCACGTCGGTACTAGTGTCTGACGGCACTGAATCAGAAGCAAACACAGAAAAATACGCTAAATCTAATTCTTCATTAATGTACCAGCCGCCTACATCATCGGCGGAGGTATTATCAACATCGGGCTTATTAATGCCCGTCACAGGTGGATCTAGCTCCCACACACACACTCATCTTCCTCCAGCTCGGTGTCGGCTTCATTGCCAGAGTCTGGTTCCTCTGGTTGTGGGACTTCATCTATTTCCACCGATTCCTGATACAGGAGGGAATCTGTGAAATAATTCTCCACTCCCTTGAACAGATGCTTCTCGGCAATCAGCGTTCGCACCTTTCCACTCCGTCAATGTATTTCATGACTTGGTGGAGAGTAGAGGGAACGATAGAATTGCGATGAATCCAAGGTCGTCCCAGCAATAGATTGTAGGAAGTGTCAGCGTCGATGACGTAGCATGTCACTTCCGACTTCAGATCTCCGATCTGGCATTTGAGCTTGACCTTCCCCATCGGACGGGTACTATTGTATTGAACCCATAAATGGTCGTCTGGGTAGGGCTCAAACGGTGAGTGGAATCCCGAGATGCTGCATGACCCTGCGAGGCATGATGCTTAACGTAGACCCGGATCTACCTGGATGCGATTCACTTCAGATGATCCAATATACCCTGCGAAGTAAAGGGTCGATCATGCTTCCCTTTGACTTGCATGTCTTCTGCCGTGAAGGTAATGCAGGGAATATTTTAGGAGGCGTGGAGGCAATCCTCTACATCTCCCTCCTTCGGTAGCTGGGTCATGAAGACCTCAGCATTAGACAGAGCTTCTTGTAGAGCTTCTCTGGTCGACTTTGATAGTCTAAGAAGCTCATAAAGAGTAATCCGTGCTGGGATATTGGCTAACTGAGCCAGGACATCAAAGCGGTAAGGTGCTGTGGGTCCTTCCGCTACGTCCTTCGAAAGAACTCAAGAAAACCGAAGTTCTTTCTGTTTCTCCCTGGGTTGCTTCGTGGAGGTTTTGGCTGGGTCTGCAACGGGTCTTGGAGGAGTTTACCGCCGTTTCGCCATACTTTTTCAAATATGGCTGCCCCGAACGGGTTTCCGCGACCAGCTGACTGGGTTCTGCGGCCAGAACTATTGTCTCCTCTTCTGAATCGGTTAACGAAGGGACATCAGTCTCCGCTTCTCGAGAAGAGGCGCATACCACATTGCAAGACGAAGCTTTAGCTTTGCCTTTGGACTTCCTGCTAGTCACAGTGGTCCATTGTTGGCCATCCACAAGGTCGGGATGAACCCACATGACTTCTCCCTGAGGCGTGGGAACAGGTACCAAGCCCTTTTTTCTTGCTGCTGGTGCGGGTCTGTTTTGACCATTCTCAGCTCTCCTCTTAGGATAGGAACTACTCCAGAGGGTGTTGGGGGTTGTCTCCCAAACTGGAGAACTGACGTCATATTAGCCGTCACCTTCTTCTGCTCTGGTCGGAGTTTCAATACCTCCGCGTCAATCAGGGCTTGAAGGATGTCCTTGAAGACATAACAGCTCTTGGTTGGGTGTCCCAACATCCTGTGGTACATGCAGTAGCTGGGATTGTCAGTTTTACAGACTTCCTCGGGGCGCCTAGCTTCAGGGAGCTTCAGCCGATTGCTCTTGTTGAGTAATTTGAAGAGCGAGTTGACATGTTCATCCTTGAAGGAATACTGCTCGTTGGCCCGTGGTTGGCTTGAAGAGCCACTTCCCTTGACCGGTTGAGGTTTGACAGGGGACTTGGTCTCTGCTGCCAAGTTATCCTTCCTTTTGGCTTGGAGGGATGTGTCTTACGCACGCCTCGTTGACCTCTCAGGCCTGGGCTTGTTTTCTTCCGCTCTGACGCGGGCAACAATCTCCTCAGCCTGTTCACCTTGTTGGACCAATTGCTTCCAGGTGCGGCTTTCAGCAACTCCTATTTGAGCAAGGAGTGAGGTTTGGAGGTTGTGGCGGCATGTTTCCACCAGGGTGGCCTGGGTCATACCACTTGGCATCGAAGTGTCACGTTCCAAAATCTTTCTACGAAAGACTTAACAGACTCTCCTTTTCACTGCTTGGTGGCTAAAAGGGTGGGCATGTTGACCTCTGAGTCATCTTCAAAGAAGCGAGTTAAGAAAAGTTTTTCCAAATCGCCCCAATTCTTGATGGAGCCTTCTGGAAGCTTCATGAACCATTCAAAGGCCAGCCCTTTTAGGGTGCCGATGAATAAACGCGCCAGGATGGCGTCGTTATCTACCACATTCCCAGTTTGGGATTTGAAATAGTAGATGTGTTGGTTCAGTGAACCTTTCCCATCAAATGCTTGGAGGGTTGGAGCCTTGAACTTGGCGGATATGGAACCAGGTCCCATTCGGCTGGATATGGGCAGACCACTCCTGCTTCTTGGAGACTTTTCCGATTGGTAAGGGCCTCAGGCGCTGCTCCAACTGATTCATTCTTTTAGAATGAACCTTTCCCTGGTCTTGATCGTTCTTTTCCTGCGACGAGGATTTAGACGAACCAGAAATGGGTTGCTCTTTCTTCTCGGAGTGTTCAGAAGATGAGCTTTCTCCCTCTTTTCGTTTGCCCTTAGACTTTTTAGGGGGAGATTTCTTCCTGTCTTCGAGCAACTGTGTGAGCATCTGCTTGAGAGAGTCGATGGATTCTTGCTGAGCACGAATCATCTCAAGGTTTTCCTTCTGGACCTGGGCTTGCAGCTCCAGGCGCCGGGCTGTCTCCTCAGGAGTGCTCGTCATGTAGGTGAAGGCCTCCTTCTCGATGGAAGAGTTCGAGCCTGTGATTCTGCTACAGCAGAATGAGAGTCTTTCATTTTTAACGCCCTGGGCTAGGGCATTATAGTCAATCGGGGAATGGCCCCGGTCCGGGTGCGAGTGTGTCGGTACAATCCTTCTGGTTCAGAGTCAGACTCATCGGAGCTGACTACAGGCTGTTTTCCCCTGCTCCTGCTTGCCATGTTATCAGTGAGCTCTGGATACTCATTGTCAGAGAATATTCTCCGCCTGTGAGAGCGTCTTCTTTTGGCTGAAGGGGGAATCAGGGTCAGCTGTCTAACCGAAGACTGCTGGTTCACGCCTGACTTACAACGGCACTCGGAGAGCATAGAGATGAGCCGTTGGCAGCAACATGATGAAGTGATTTGATTAGCACTTCTTTTCTTTGTCAAGTAATCTCTTAGATCCATGGAAAGAGGATCGAAGAGATTAGCCTCGCAACTTAGAGGGCGCGAGGCATCCTTGTGCTGTACAGCCTGGACGCGGGATTCAGAGACATGGTTCTCGCGCCGCAGCTGTACGACGCATGTCTGGCGTCTCCATTGAGATGAGACGCGACTGTCGCGTTGCTGCTTGGTGCGTCGGGGCAAAGACGCTTGAGAGTGAGTGGGCTGCTGGGCCCCACGCCTAAGGGCGCGTACCTCTTGCACTTGACGAGGCACGCAGGCTTCGCCTTGGCGTCTGGTGAATTGGACTTCAGAGGACCTAATTTGGGGAGTCTCGCGTTTGGGCCACCAACGCGGACTTCGCGTGCTGGACGTGGCGCGGCCAGGGCGTCGGATTGAACTTTGCGTCCTGCCTCAGTTGGACAATCAGCAGTCCCAACTTGCAGTTGACGCGCACGTCTCCTCTGTCGACGCTCAGCGTTTCGGTTGCATCGTGGTGGTGGAGAAAAGCCGATGACGACTTGGCGCTGAGGGAGAGGGTGGACTGGCTGGACACCAGGGATTCTGATCACACGGGTCTCCTGAGAGATGCTGACGCGTGTGTTCCGCATGGCGCGGTTGGTCCAATGGCAGTTGTGCCTGAGACCACGCGGGCCTCCTGAGAGACGTTGGCGCGTGTATCCTGCGTGGCACAGTTGGCTGCGACACCCTTTGTAGCAACAGCGCCCGAGAGAGTCTCAGATCGGACTTCGGGGCCATTCCCAGTCGAGACCCTGTGACAGACGCGGGTCTTTGGGCTCTTGGAGCCGGAAGAGAGAAACTCTTTATACTTTGCCTGGTCGAACTCGACGACGAGCGATTCGACCATTTTCCCCTTATGGAGGACGTCACCTTGCGCCACGATTTGCTCGTCAGTGACAAATGTAGTCCCCAGCGGAGTCGCCATCTCTTGTATGCGTCGGAAAAGAGGGGATCAAATTGCAAAATTCTTTTGATTGGATAGAAGATTACAACAGACCAGTCTTCCGATTATAAGGGAGGGAGGATGTTGAGTCTTGAATCCTCCCTTTGTTTAAGGCTGGGTTCTTCAAGTGGCGGTGGAGAGTGAATCTTGTTTTCCGTTGACCGGGTGACCGTCGTGACCTTCCGGGGATCTCCTCTTCGGATGGTAGATGGAGTAACTCAGCTCTGTCTACCAAAACTCTCAAAGAGAAGATAGGCAAAGAGCAACTTGAACATAGCAAGTTTTCTGAAGGGTTTAACTCTCTCTTTTTTCTCTCAGAAATCCTTCGACCGAAAATTCGACCCCTTCTTCATAGCGACGGGGCTATTTATAGGGTTTTCAGGGGGCATACGTGCCTCCTAAAAACACTCCATAATGGGGGCTAACCTTCCCTGTTATGTGGGCCGTGATTGGCCCCGAAACCGGACGGTTACAACTGAGGCGCGAGTGTCAACCCCGCGCCTTGGTGCTGCTGAGACGCGGGTTTCGACCCACGCGCCTTGATGCTGAGATGCGGCTGTCGATCCTCGTGCCTTGATGCTGAGACGCGGCTGTCAAGCCTCGCGCCTTGATGCTGAGACGCGGCTGTCGAGCCTCGCGCCTTGATGTTGCAGTGTTGGCTGAGACGCGGCCAAAACTAGCTTTGCGTCTAGAACTTGGAATTCTGCTTTTCAATGGCTTGTCTTTTAGTGATTTTTAGATAGCCTACAGTCGTGTGTACAATCATATATCTATCATAGTTATATATTCGTACATGTTGGCCAAAGGCCTCCAACTCTAGTTTTGATGATGATTAATTCATGTAGTTATAGTTTACTAATAATCTTGTGATATTTAGTTTCAGATATTTTAGCCAAGATATTAGTAGGTGATTAGCTTCAACAAAGGGTGTTTTGGAGCTTTCATATGGTGATTTAAGAGCTCGAGCGTCAAGTTCATATCTAGCACTCGTTTGGAGTCAAGCTTATTGGATCACGTTTGGATCGAGTCAACTTGGAGACGGCGTTCTACAAGAAGGCTTCAGTTTATTTAGTTAAGATTTAGTGTAGATTCATTGTAAAGATTAGATAGTGTGATATGCTCAAGTTCACAACACATACTTGTTTTAAGTTTCATGTTTATTTGTTTTTGGTTTTCGGTTTAATCGATCTTGGTTTTCATGAAAGATAGAATCAAAACAAGACTACATGATTTAATGTATATTAGATTTGATCTATATATATCTATGCTTCACATACTTAGAAAAACTTATTTTGATACACTATTCATGTGTTTGGAGTTTTATATTTAAACAAATCTTATTTTTGGATTTATGTCAAAACATAGATATAATACCTTTTATGTATATTGGATTCTATCTATATACTATATGCTTCAAGTTGTTTAAAATATCATATTTTTGTATTTACATGTGTTTTGAAAAATCGGATTTCCATTTCAAAAATTCTATTTTTGGAAAATAGAGCTTTTGGTTTAAGGCAAAATTTTCAAGCACAAAAATGATTCAAAACGTTTGTAAATGGGTTTGATTTTTACTCAAACATGTTTGTATTTCAAAGATATAACAAGAACTGATTTTTGTGGAATTTACGTGATTTTATGGATTTAATTAAGGATAAAAAAACTCAAGTTTTTAAGACCCTAATTAGTCATACAGGCAGGCTGCCGGTCGACCGGGCCGGTCGAACGTAGCAGTTGAGCGGTTGACCGGGCCGTTAGACCGACGTGCACAGAATGTGCACACTGTCTTGCTGGGGAGGCCGGTCGACTGGGTCGGTCGACCGCCAAAGAGCTCTGCTCTTTGGAAAGCCTCCGGTCGACCGGGCAGAGAGCTTTGCTCTCTGTTTCTAGCTCCGTCGAACGGGGGTCGACCGACCAGAGAGCAGTTGCTCTCTGTATCTGGCATGGTCGACCAGAGGACTCAGCGGTCACTTTTTTGACCTTGGCCAGTCGACCGCCGGTCGACCAGAAGGGCAAAAATGCCCTTTTCAGCATGCCAACGGGCAGATTCTAAATCGGGTTATAATACCTCCATTTGAGTTGGTTTTTAACAAGATTTTCAAGAGCCAAATTTCTCATATTCTCAAGTGTTTAATACAAGTTTTCAAAAGAGTTTTTAAGCCTAAAGATTTCATCTTTATTTTGTTTTAAAGGTTGGAAAATTCAAAGAAAACGTAAGTCTTTGGATTATTTTTTATCTTCATTTTTATATCAATTCTAAAAGTTTTCTCAAGAGTTTTTCTTTGTGATTTTGATTTTCAAACTCTTTATTTCTCACACTTGAGATTATCTACTATCCTATCTATTATGATCTTTGTTTTGTGGGAAAAGAAATTGTTAGTGGTCTTTGAGATCACCAAGTTGTAAACCTTCCATCTTTGTGATATCCCTCTAGTGAGAGGTGATTGAGTTGAATCCCTCAAGTGTGAAGTGATAGTGGAAGTGATATTTGGCTCC